>CAAKHF010015791.1:5152-26248 GCA_901007745.1 Hippocampus kuda
CCGAGCGACGTGTGCGGTAAAATGTGAAGTTTGTTCTGTTGAAAGCAGCGCTACCAGACAAACAGCACTCGTGCAAAAGAACTTACCGGAGGTTGTCTATGGTGGAGGTTCTCCAACTTTTGGGGTCCTGCGAACCAGGGGAGCAATTTTTCCAAGCACAACCCGATAATCCTGATGGCCAGCATAACTACCATGTGTACCTGTAGATGCCATAAAACAGGGGTCACCAACCTTTTTGAAACTGAGAGCTACTTCTTGACTCTTATGAAATTCTGAAGTTACCTTTATTAACCCTTTCAGGGACAATGATCACTACAGTGGACAGTTTATCATGTTATCAGGTTCCAGGTTATCATTATTGGTGCATGAAAGGGTTAATTTACCTTTTTTTTTTCAAATATTCTTGCCATTTATCTACGTGATGACATTGATCATGTTAATAATTACCAAAAATGATTTAACAAGGCAGAGGAAAAAATATATCAGGATTATATTTTTTACTGTATATTATAAACCTGTGCAAGTGAAATAATCCCTTCAACAACATTCCTAGGAAATGATAAGAACCAGGCCATGGGCTACTCGTGTGGTCCTTGGGGAATACCTGGTGCCTGTGAGCACGATGTTGGTGACCTCTATCATAAGAATAATGCTCCAAAAAATATGCCTTTCGTTCTTCTTCTTCTTCTTCTTCAAAAAAAAATTGTTTATGTGATATGACCCAGTGGTATCTGAGCTTTTAATTGGGGAAGAGTAATTTTATTATGTTTGTTTAATTGGCTTCTGTATGTAGGTACACATTTTTGAAAATGATTCCACAATAAGAACTAATTTACAGTGCCCCAAGCCCCAACATGAGTCCCCTGACCCCTCCTGACCCCAGTTTGAGAACGCCTGGTCTACGTAATGTTGTGTGATACATATTCACACAAGTAAGTTGCGTGCTTGTATTCTTGTTGTACACATTCATCATAGAACCCAAGTTTTCGATAGACCACAGTGCGTGCTTGATTCAAGAAAATATCTGAAATTTGTCTGCACGGTACAGGACTTGCACAGCAGCTCTAAAATGGGGGCGATCTGAAGCAGAATTTGCACTAACGCATCTCAATGGATGCCTACGGCCATGTTCATGCGATCAAGTCGTGTTATTGTCTGTAATGAAGCAAGACGATTTGCGATGGTGCTTAAATGTGTGGACTGATGTCAAATGACTGACAGAGGACTCGGAGAGTGTTTGTGTGGCATCTTAACCATGTTCACGACAGTATTTTATTTTACGTAGACAACTTTGTATTTTTGAAGTCACTTTCTGTCGGTGTCATGATTGGTACCTTAAATTTTTCATGACAGTGTGAAAAAAAAATAGCTGAGTGGAACGCACTTAAAATGATCACTGATCACACTAGCCCAGTGAAAGTTCACCGTACTCGTCATGCGCGTGACAAAACTTCATTTGAAAAGGGTAGCCATTGAAATGTTCTTTGAAATACCTCAGATTTTCTTGCAGGTTAAAAAAAAGATACTCAGGCCTCTAAATTGGGTTTTGACTGATTTGACATAATGGTGCAATATAATAAAAAGTGTGGTGCGGATGATTAAAATGAAAAAATGTTTCTTGAAAATGTCACATCAACGGTCGTATTGACAACGTTCCGTGAACTTTAAGGAATTCATTACAAGTCAAAGGATGGTCAAAATTGTTTGAGGGTGAACAGGAGGCTGGTCGATGTTATCATTGGGGGTTGCAGAATGTGAGAATGTGGTTTGGAAAAATGTGAAACGCCAGGATGAGCCCTCTCATCTCGGGTAATGTCCTGTAGGACACGGAGCCGTGTGATAAATGGAAGGGTTACAAAAAGAAATGTTATTTTTCGTGTTGTCAATTTGTCAAACAGAAAGCAGAGTTATCCAAATAACAACAAAAATCCATGACAAGGCAAATCGCAAGACTTATTTGGCAAGAACGACACCCTATGACTTTATTTGATGTTTGGAAAGATTTTGTTTCCGTTTGAACTGTGCTGCTGTGCATATGATCAAATACCTCTTCTTGTTTCTGTAGGACAGGCGACAAAGTGCGTCCTGTTTCCGTGACCTTGGCTTGTTGCTGTTGTGACCGTAGGAATTTGTCCCTCCGCTTTGATCCAAATCAAATCATTTAGCTGCACTTACTAGTCTATTGCTGTGAAGAAATCAATGTTCATAGAAATGTTTGTTTACTATTTCAATTATGCAATAACACTGTGCGTTGTATCGCGGTAGCTTGTCTTTCTTTTTAGAAGTCAGTCATCTGAAGAATTGTGCTGGTTTCAAATGTTTTAGTTGCTGTAAAACTCCTATCCTTCCTTGCCTTCTTACAGAGTACCCTTTGTCCTTGTATGCACTTTAACTACCAAATAAAGTCAAGATTACAAAGACTTTGGCCTATGTTCATCTCATATGTGTTGGCCCATTCGGGGCAAAAATCCACCACTGACATTTGGGCGAAATAACTAAATTGTTTCAGATGCAGGCAAGGATGATGCTTTTCAAACAATTGTGCTTTCAAATGACATTCATGCTGAAGTTTCGATTTGAAGGTGATTACGTGCTATCGTTTTTGTGTGCAGTCGTAGATAACAGCACTTCAATCTGCTATTCAAATATTTTGACCAAAGTGTGCAATATACCAGAAGAAGCAATTTCACATATGTACAATATTGTACGCCTGTGAGTGTTTGGGACACACAAGCAGCTGCTCTGCCTATTTTTTTTCTCTGGAGTTGCAACCAAAATTCTATGAACTCTGGCATCGAACGTCACAATAAGCAGCAGGTAGTGAAAAAAGAAAGAGAACAAGTGCTTACTGTACTTCAAGCTTATTTTTTTTTTACCACTCCTAATTGATGTTTATGATAAAAGTAGACATAGAACATAGAAAGTTGTAGTTTTTCATTTTATCCATAGCCAAATTAAGGTGATAAATAAACCTTTTGAATTGTTCAAAAACAAAGATCTTACTCACTTGTGCTGTTTATTTCTTATTTCAAACGGTGTCCGAATTTTTACTTTCTGTACCTGGATTTGACACCTCAAATATTTGGTGATAATGCATCAATTTGAAATGGGCAAAGACGATTTATTCTTCAGTATTTGTACATAACATTAGCCACAAGGTCAGTCGATTCTCTGAGCAAAATCATGTAGTAACAATAATGGCCAAAGTCATCGTTCAAAATCAAACCCATGAGCTCTGGCTAAACGACGAGTGAGTCTATCGCTCAGGGGAAAAAAATCAGCAACTTCACTGATTGCCGACCGTCGATGTCCGATTGAGCGCTCAAAGAGGCATTTACGTATACCGTCGCAAATGTGCTTTTCCGCACGTTCACCGTCGTAGTGAAACACTCAATTCAAATTTATTCTTACAGAATTGAACAACAACTGAAGCAAAGGCTGTACATAAACATAAATTATGCTAATTCATACAATAGTAGTATTTGTCGCAGCTTTATTTATGTCTCTAGTCAAGGTCTGCAGGTAATCTCCATATTATACAACTATTATACAATTGGTCACCGCGATGAGTCATTTAGTGTACGAGGGACAGTGAACTCATCATCAGTCTTTTACACGTGGCTGTAGTCAGTGGAGAGTCTTGAGCACTGAGTATATACAGTAGTTTGGGTCTGCCCTCAGTGTGGAGCACACATTCGATACACCATGAAGCTCCCGGCTCTTGTTGCAGTTCTTTTGGTCATCTTCCTCTGTTATGTTTGGAGCGCAGCCTCATCTCATCCACAACCCTCTTGTCGATATCCTCCATCGCAGTGGTGTCGCTCCCTGGAGATTGCTGTTGAATGCAAGGTGAGTGCACAAAGTGTTGCAGCATTGAGATAGAACACAGACATGCCCCCCCCCCCTATATTACATAAAAACGTCATTTTAAATTGGGACAAAATACATGCATATGTCTGTTTTATTATTGAACCATTTAACATCATAGTATCTTAGTATATTTCATTTTTTTACGTTGTACATTTCTCAATGAGGATACTGTAAAAAAGATCCAGCCTTCAACAACAAACAATGTAACCCCCCCAAAACAGCAACAACATAGTGTGTACCTCCACCCTTCCCCAGTACAATGGTCTCCCTTGCATAAAAATGACCATTCAAAAGCAGCACAAAACCTCTGAACAGATAACCAACATAAAGTGCAACTCATTTTGTCCAAAAATGAATAAATAGATAAATTGCAAATAATTTTGAAAAAGTGGAACTACAGGTGCCGAGCCGCAACTATGCGTAGGTCCACTGGAGAATAAGAAACATGTTGTTGTTATTTCCCACTCTTGGGTGCTCGGTGTATGGTCATGGGCCGGCAGATGTCTATCCCTTGCTTCATCAATGCAGAAATCGTTTCATGAAAACGGTATACCTGATTTGAGTTTAAATCCAATTGAGTTGAATGGAGCTCGTGTGATCAATTGCAAAATAAGAGTCATGCTTCAGCTATTTAAGGCCTTGCAGTGTTTCTGCATGTGACTGGATGGGCTGTTCTGGTCCAAATGTAGTAAACAGACAAATTAGAATTCAAACTGAATGTTTGAACATTTTGTTAGACCGTTTTTGTCTGCGTGCAGCACAGTGGCTGAACGGTTGGCAGTAATCCAGTGTCCTAACACGTTCCAAAAACATTTTATGTTAATTGAAAACTCCAAGTTGTTCATGAAACTACTTTTGTTTGGCTTGTTTAAACTTGCCCTGATCCGGTCATATTCACTAATGTGACCATAATGAGGACAAGCGCTATAGAAGATGGATGGATTGCATAATTTGCATCATTTTTATGATTAAAAAGGTGAATTTTCTGGATTTCACTTATAATAGATGGGCTACTTGTGTTTTTATTTTTAAAAAAATCAAGACCGTATTTTTGGACTTCACCTAACATAGATACATTTGAAACTCAAAATAGACACTTCTTTTAAACTTGACATATTTAACTGTTAATGTTGTCATGGCAAAACTCAATATAATGTACATTGTTTAAAAATATTAAGTTTGGGGACCTCCTGCAGTCACAAAATCTGGTGGGATCTTCTATTTAAGCTTGAATGCATGCTGCGGGTTCCTAAAGCTAGATAACTCTCTGTAGACAGTACAGTGTGTGTAACAAACTTGAATCTTATTGTTTTAAGATGACACAAACTAAAATATAGTCTCTGGATTTCAAGTTTGGAAACGCAAATCTCTCTCTGTTGATGTACTACAGTATGGACATGCGATGAGTCATCAATTCGCGGAAAACGTGACACGATGGCTACATGACATGCATGTGAACTTGAAGACTCCCACAATACCTCACTTTGTTGAAGCTGACCATACTAGAATTTCCCTTTCTTACTGTCCGTGTTCCATCATGTACAGTTAATTGAGTGCCTTTAGTGAGTCCGATGGAATTGGAATCGGGTGTCCGACGATATTTTATTAATGGTTAACTATATTGCATGCGCAATATGTTTGATGGAGACACAGTGGCCGAGAAGTATTTATTTTCTCATTGCAGCAAGTTGTAGGTGGTTAATAGCAGCTTGCTTTGGTGGCGAAAGTTATTACCGTATTGGCCCGAATATAAGATGGTGTTTTTTGCATTGAAATAAGACTGAAGAAGTGGGTGTCGTCTTATATTCGGGGTCTAGACATTATACCCATTCACGACGCTAGGTGGCGCCAGATATCATTGAAGCGAATGCTGAACTTGACTCCCCAGGCCACAGTGAGCCCCTGTCACGAAGAATAAAAATAAAAATAGCGGCAGCACGAAGAAGAAAAATAAAAAATAGCGGTAAGAAAGAAAAGTGAAGAAAATAATAGAAGAGATAACAGAAAATGGAGAAACGTAGCGACAATCTGGAGAAAAGTGGGTCGAAGATCGGCCAGGTTAACCGGCAGCTGAGGAGAAGTTATGATGTAATTTACATTTCAAAAACCAGAAGCCATTCATTTACAAATGTGATTGCACTTTAGTTTACATATTTAAATGTTCAAATATTAAGATTTGAATGAGGCAAAATAACATGCCTTTTCTCTCAAATATATTGTTATAATCATTTGTTTCAGACGTACTGTAATTATTTTCTGTATAAAAATTAATTTAGTGTTCAAAAAGTCTTTTTTCAAACTTGAGTCTTGAAAAAGAGGGGGTCATCTTATAATCAGGACCGTCTTATATTCGGGCCAATACGGTACTCTTTAAAATGCTGACATCATCTTCGAGTAGAAGTACATGTTCTTTGTGTAGTAAGGTTGTGTGATATTTTAAGAGTAACTCGTCTAATTACTTGACTGGTGAAAGTAACGCATGAGATTAGTTGTGAGTGGAAAATGTGAACATTTAGAAGTTATGCGTTACCAACAGCACTGCAAGTGGGGCCATCTCATGTTTGTTGTCTTCCCCTGCCCCAGGTGCAGAAGCAGTGTATGGAACTCAGCGCCGTACGTCCAAAGGAGGCGGCTCCTCCGGTGTCTGTCGCTCTTTACTACGAGTGTCTGTGTCCAGGCTGCAGGTCGTTCATCACTCAGCAGCTCTTCCCCACCTGGTCCATGCTGCAGGACATCATGAATGTCACGCTGGTGCCGTATGGCAACGCCAAGGTGCGGCGATCTGTTTGCTTGCGCTTCCTAGTCTTATATAGAAATCATGTTATTTTCAAAATGGTATTTCCTTGCAGGAACTGGTGTCGGACAATACTACCTTCACCTGCCAGCATGGGGAGCCAGAATGCCATGGGAACATGATTGAGGTGAGGCATGGTTTTATCCAAGGGTGGGCAAACTTGGGTGCTCAAGGGACACCTTTGATTTGTTTTGTTTTTAAATGGACAGAGCGGGCCGCTCGTTCCAACTATAAAGAATATAATAATAGTTTTTTTATTCAAATTTATTTTTCACTTAAATTTGTCATGATTGATGTAATTACAGTATAATTAACCTGTTATTTAATAAAAGTGAAATGTATGTTCAATAATTTAGTAATTAAAAAAATATTTACACTAGTGCACATTAGTGAACCAGTTTAGGGACAAACGATTGAATCAAATACCTGTTTTGCATTTGTAATGACTATAATTTTGATTGAATAAAAGCTTACTATGTCAGTTCAATTTTTAATTGTTTTTGACACATCAATTAGCTAATACACAAAAGAAAGAAGTAACACTTAAAATGGTGAAATCAGACAATTCACTTGTTTGCATTTATACGGAATTGAATTATCATCATCATTTAATACGATCAAGACTTTGTTAAATTTGATTTGTTACAAGGAATAAATCGAGATATTTCATGATAAATGTTTAATCAGGTACCTCATTATTTTGTTTTGCACTTATAATTGTTACATGTGTAAAAACAACAAACAAACAAAAAAGTCTGATCAATTGCTCCTCCCCTCAGGCCTGCATCCTCCATTTGTGCGGCCCTGCAGCTTTTCACATTATCTACTGCATGGAATCCGCTGCCGACGTTCTCGGTGCAGCCCAGCCGGTGAGTGTTTTCTTTGAGCGAGGGATAAAGAGGCCAGTCTGCCACATTTATAGATGTTGATATGACGTATTACTGAATATACGTTTCCAGTGTCCAGCCGACCATAAAATAAATTGAAACTCCTCACCGTACAAACTCAGAAGCGCTCTTTCACATCTATCGCTTTGTGAATGAATAGAAGAGCTCGCTGGGGATTTCGACTCGAGTGATCCGTGTCCTATTTCAAGCCTCCTTCTGCGTGTCTTGCTGTTTGTAGTGTCTTCAGATGCACGCCTCCGCCGTCTCTTGGGTCAGTATCGACACTTGTGTCAAGGGAGATCTGGGCCGTAGATTGATGCACGCCAACGCGGTCATGACGAGAGCGCTGAGCCCTCCCCACAAGCACGTACCCTGGGTTACATTCAATGGGGTAAGGAATCGTCTCAGCAAGTCAAGGTCAAGCTAGGTGATCAGGATGGTTTACAATGTTTTCACGTGGGAGTCCAACATGAGAAAACATGACAAAAGTTTTACACATACACACACACGCACGCACGCACGCACACACACACACACACACACACAAATGAGTCATTATATGGAGCATGATTAAAACCCTGGAGAACCCATGTGGTCAAATTTGGCCCCTATAAATTCTGCTACTCAAATGTTACCCTTAAATCCCAAAGGGTCAAATTTGGCCCTAATCCTAAATTAGGATTAAAGCATTAAATATTTATTTTATACATGTTTTGGTCTTCAGTGAACGTATGGCAGTCATTTAAATGAAAAATTCATCATTTTCCAAAGAAGAAAAGGGTTCTTGGGTTCTCCAGGGTTAACAAGAAAATGACATTGTGGGTCCCAAAAAGATTAAATATGAGTAAGTTAGTGTTGATGAATAAAAAAAAAGGCATTTGATTTGCATTCATCTGCTCATACAGTTAACTGATGTGCAAGACTAACCATTGTGAATCAATGTCACAAAAGACTCCAAATTAAATCAAAGCGGAGAGGTCGGTGCTGTTGAACGGTCTGCGGCTGGATGGATGTAAGGCTTGAGGAGCCGACGATGAGAAGAAAGGAGCGTTAGCGCGGAGCGCCGATGCGGATGTGGAAGTGGGAGTCGCGGCTTGGAGTTTGAAGTGGATTTACATGGGACAGGAGAAGTGAACTAATCTCTTTTCGTCAATGGACGCTAAAGCTTCGTGTTTGCTTTCAAAAACTTAGCTTGTAGCAGATGTGTGCACATTTTTCAGCATGACGTCTCTGATCCACTGGTGAAAGGACACTTTGATCCTCTCCTCTTTCATCTATAACTGCTTCAGACAACAAAGTGTATGCAGAAAAGTGGTGAAGATTGCACGACTGTCTGTGTCCTATGTGTTGTGTTGTGTTATTTTTGTTATTTTGACTTCAAAATGGCGCCGCGTGAGTGGCTGCCTTTCCAGCAGCTCCTATATTTTGTTGTTCTACTTCTTCCTTTCATAACTTTGCTGCTGTGAATTAGGAATTTCTCCATTGCGAGACTAATAAAGGTTTTCTTATTCTTATTCTTATTAAATTAACTATTTGTCAGGAATTCACAGAGGAGTATGAAGATAAGGCCATGTCCTCGCTCTTCCATTTGGTTTGCCAACTTTACGAGGTGAGAAATGATGTCTAATTTTTGTTGTTGATGTGACGATTACAGTCATATTAAAAATTGCACGACATCGTCCTATTAAAAGCAGCACGTCTCAGCACTGTAAACTCCATAGACCATGATACTTTGTACCTGTGACTGCAGAGATTCATTTGGACGTTGCTGCCATGTGCTGTATGATTTCAGGGAGTGAAGCCTCCAGCCTGCACCGGAGCCCCGGTCAGACTTGACCGAGCCTTCTGCTGAAAATATCCGAATTTCCTTGACATACTGATTGTAGTTATACGAACACGCTGTGTGAATCAGACAGTCATGAAAAAGACGGTGACATAAATTTCCGTGTATTTTATTGGCATTTCCCCTCACAAAAAAGCCGAAACTCCAGAAAAAAAATAAAATAACTAATTTGGTTCAAATGGACACATTTTTCTTTGACAAAAATCTCAGAGTGGCAGATCAAGCTGTATACATGTATATTTGATCTTGAGGCTCAACATATGATTAAACATACAATTAAATGTTAGTTGTTGTTTTTTTTACAGTACTTTTCCCTCAACAGACATGTATGAAGAATAAATAGCATTGGAGAAGTTTGCACGACACAGAGGCTGAGCAACATGACTAAACATGAGGGCGACATGAGCTCAACACAAGTGAGCAACAACACTCATGAACACATTTAATACTTTCTGGCGCTAGTGTTTTATATGTGAAGAACCACAGTGCTGAGTTTAACTCGCCACCAAACCTTTCAGCGCTTTCTTTCTCTTTGACTTGACCAGACTGCTATGTTTTGTTTCATGACGATTAAAGGTCATTTATTCTGGTGACTGGCACAGTCATTTCTATTTCTCGGTTTCAGCGCGTCACAAACAGCACATTGGTCCTTTTTAAGATCCATGGCCGCCACCCTAAGTCACATGTTCAATAAAAAAAGGCCGCTCGATAATGCGGACATGACGTACTTTGAGACTAGTGTTTCCGCTCATCGCCTGGCCCGGAAGGCAATAAAATATGTGTAGTAGTGCTGGTTAGCTTCCTGCTTTCTTTCCACCTCCTCTCTCTGTTGGCCACAAATGCTCAGCTACAGAATGGACGCACACTTAGTACACACACACACACAGACAGACACAAGAAGGCTTCAAACTACACATTCTCAAGTCTCAACTATCAGAAATGCGGAGCACTGCTTCTAAATTGCACAAAAACTAATCGTCCATTTTAAATACGCTTGAGTTATCATTGGTAAAAACTATCACTATAAAGTCAACGACTGATACAATCATCCATTTAAAATCTTGTGTGTAAAAAGGTAGCATTGTAGGCTGGCAGGAGTCTTTTTTTTTTTCTAACAATAATGGAAAAAAATGATTACAGTTAAGCACTTCCAAAATGGTATCAGTGATTTCTTGGTTGATTTCTTGAAACAATTTTCAAAACGGTGCTCCTTTTTATTCACTGCAGAAGTGTCGGCTATCTGTGGGCTGGGCAGAGAATGAAGAACCCAAATGTACGGGAATTACAACAAGGACATTCATTTTCTATGAACGTTGGTCCAGCCATTTTTAAAAATATTTTTATTTGAAATGCAACTAAAGTGATGGGTTCATTCTTTTCAATAATCCTGCTCTCAAATGTCTTTAAAGGATCAGCAGTCAACAGGTCCCTTAAACACGAAGATGACTTGATTTAGTCATGACCCGTGCTGACCAAAACAATAGTAAAGAAATGAATAAACAATGTGAGGTGTGACTTGATGCTTCATTGACAACCAGGCACTGTGGTTCCGATTATCATGAGTTAAGATGTGAAGGCTGAAACATACGAAGCTCTAGGCATTGATGGCGGAAGTCAAGTCCATTTTGAGAGAATGAAAGACAAAGGTCAGTGTTGCCAAATGTTTTGGCAGTGACTCAAGCGCAACCGCAAACTCTGCTGCACTCGTTTATCATGTGCATTGTTTGGAATAAGCACTTTAAATTGTTTACAAACTTGCAAATGTCGTCGTATGCCTGAGCATTCTGCACAGGTTCTTAAAAAGTACATTGTATTTATTTTCCGATAAATATCGAGAAAAATGTATGCACAAGGCAATTAATAGAGACGTGTTCAAGAGAGTGGAAGTTGTGAATCGCTGACAAAATATTTGCACCAGTTCGAAATGATTTAAGCGGTCAACATGGTTGGGAAAACATTGAAATGTAGCCTTGAGATTTTGGTCCTCTCATGCGATGGACTGACAAGAGCAAAACTAGACCATGACCTCATTTTTAGACCACATCAGTTGGAAAAAACAGACGTACACTGCGACACTGCTGCTCCAGTTGACCAGGGTACGACGTTTAACTGATTGTTCCGATGCAGGAATCCTCCAAAATAGTTTTTGTGGAGGGGTGATTCCATTATGTTTTATGAAATCATTAAATCGGAGGTCCCTGGACTTCCCTCACATTCACTTTTGCGAAACCTCCAAGTGGAAGCGCGTGGTTAATATTCAATGAGTTCTCCCAATGGCCAATCAAGGAAGTGCTGTCAAATACCCATCCCTATTTCAAACACGGGCCTGTGGATACCGCAAAATAAAACCCAAGTGCTCGAAAACATTACCTCCCAATGCTTGGTGGAGGTAACCAAAGCTTGATTTTGGTTCAGAAGTTTGGCATCGTTGGGATTTCCCTTATTTGCACCTGAAAACCGTTAGTTTTAACCTAGACCTCACTCAAGAGATGTTTCACCTAGTTTGTGATTCAACAAAATGTTAAATTTCCTGCCCACCTACAGGTAACCTGTACTGCGTTTCTGATGTGCAGGCCTACAGTGGGTGAAGCCCTTAGTAACACATTCGAAGAGCTTGAGCAACAGAAATGGTAAAGTGCGACTGCGGACTGGAGGCACACGGATGAAATCAAAACAAAATGCTTTTCAACCACGTGAAGACAAGACCAGCGAACGGAGAATCAACTGTTGGAAGTCTCAACAGCTTTGAAAAAGGGCACCATATAAAGTCATCTCAGGGGAAGCTTAGACTACAGTTGGTGTTGTAAGTGCTCAATCTGAGGTGCTACAAACTGGTTTCCTATATAGGTACACACAATTTTGTGACCACATGTATACATTCCTTCACACACACACTCACACACACACACATTTTTGATTGCTCTAAGGTGCCCAATTTAAAGGGTTTCAACTGGTTAGACATTCCCAGTTGTGTGAATAAGAGGTAAATTCTAAGAGGGAATGACTTTGGGCTTAAGGTCATGAACAACATCGATGCTACATTCGATTTGTGTTTCTCTTCATACCCTGAGGATTCGGTCCATCAATTCTGTCGCAGCTCCTCGCCAGTTCAAATATTACATCACCTCAAAATCTCTCAACAAAAATTCAAAGTACAAATCATTTTAACAAGATAAGGTTCTGAAATGTGTATGTTAAAAATGGTGCAAAATAATCTCCAGGACCCTGTCATACCACTGCAACTCTCACTTGCTCACGTCCAAGAGTTGCAGATATTTTAGAGGAAGACATTTCTTTTACCTTTTGTTCTAGGAGATAGTCGCTCTTTTTCCCGGTCCAGGTGACGTTCCCAAAGCAGGGTGAGAAACAATAAAGACTTAAGAGGCCCCAAAGAGTGGCCAAGATAAATATGAAACTAAAAAGAGGGGGATCATCCCTCTGTCTACAGAGAGGCTGTCTCCAGTGTAAAGGGACTGTGGTGATGTTACAGACTTTATTGGTAGGTAAGGGCCCGCCCTGCCTCCTCTCAGTGCTGTCGGTCTTTGCAGCAGGGCAGGTTGTGCTGGTTGTTATGTGGCTTCATGCAGGCAGGGGGCACTGTCATCTTTCTCACCGTCAGGTCCCTCCTGGCTCGGCGAGGTCGTGGTCCTGTGAGGGTGGGGGCTCTGCAACGTCAGACTGGTGGGCCGTGACAAATGTGGCGAAGGAGGGTGGTACCTCCCGCGCGGGTCCGGAGACGTCGAGGGCGATGACGAGTCCTGGTGCCGCTCCATCCCCAACTGGGGGTCATCCTCGAGTGGACTCTCTAGGTCAGACTGTAATTCCTCATCCTCCTCTTCTTCTTCCTCCTCCAGTGTCAGTTCAAACTGGAACTTGTCTCCGCCGACCCCCGTTGAAGGGTTAGGCCCTCCCAGACTACCTCCCGATCTGAGCTCAGCGTGGGACTCGTCAGGACTAGAAGGTGAGGGACTCCGTGGGATCATGCTCTGGTACCACTCTCTGTTGTCCTCCAGGGTGTCCAGGATATCCTGAGCATCAGGGTGCACCAAGTCTGCCCACGTCTCCCACAGAGGGTGAACAATGTAGTCGATGAAGCCCACCTAGAGATGAGAAACGCGATGAATGTCAGTGTTCATTCATTCATTCATCTTCCGAACTGCTTTATCCTCACTAGGGTCACAGGGGATGCTGGAGCCTATCCCAGCTGTCTCCGGGCAGTAGGCGGGGGACACCCTGAATTGGTTGCCAGCCAATCGCAGGGCACACAGAGACAAACAACCATGCACGCTCACACTCACACCTAGGGACAATTAAGAGTGTTCAATCCGCCCGGAATGTCAGTGTTGAGAACATGAAAACTGACACCCAAAAGAAAGAGATCAAATGCAAAAGCTGAATCAAACATGATCAGAGAGCCCTACTCACCAAAAGTTGGGGCTAATTGGCTTTTGTTTGAGATTTCCGGATGAAACCAAAACGCGCAATAAATTTTGCAGGTGAACCGCATTTGACCTTGAAACTTTTTGTGTTTGATGTTTTTTTTTTATTGTGGTGCCTCTTGAATAGATCTTTATTGCATCAGGCTTTGAAATATTTGGTTTCCTTAAATTTGCTACATGGGAAGAAGACCATACAGTGGTGCCGTGAGATATGACTTGAATTTATCAAAACCGTGGTATCTCAAATCATCTTTTCCCATTGAAGTGAATGGAAATGCCATTAAACCATTCCAGCCTTCTCAAAAAAATGTGCTGTGTATTTTATTGAGGAAAATCAGCCACATTCAATGTTCTTTACTTTATCCTTGCAATATATACGTAATATTGGAAATAGTAAATCTGGTGATTGATTTTACAGGTTAAAAAAAATTGAATAAATTGACTCTCTCAAAGTGGGTCACAATCCAGAGCCCAGGGCACACCATTGTTTAGATTCTAAACTCTTTAGAACAAGCCCGATGCTAATTAGCATTAGCTTTAAGGTGTTGAGGTGACAACACGAAACTTCAACTGGTGTGTCAACAAACAGCTTGAAGCATTTTTTTTGATGAATTATTCTATATTTGCCAAACTGAAATTTATTGAAAAGTGTGTTGAGTTGAGCGCCACCACACACGCTTGTGACTCAAGTCTGTGCTCGCAAGTCGAAGCAAAAATGAAAAAATTGGACGGCTTGTCTTTTGAAAAACTCTTAAATTAATTTGTTCTACAGCTCTAATATTGGAATAAATTGTGCGAGTGGTTATGTTGTACTGTATGTATCACAAATACATTTTTTTTAAAAAATCCATGATGAACATAACCAAACATCTTTCTAGGGGGGAATCTAGCACACTCCTGCAACATTTTAAGTGTTAAGTCTCAGGCAATTTCGGAGGCAAAAGTTTGTCAGCAAGTATTAAAAAAAAAACATGTCAGCTAAGCTCCCCCCTTAGTTTCTTTCCGTGGCTGTTACCTGGCTCTTTTCAATGGATGCATTGTGTTTGTCACACATGGGACTGATCTCCATGCCCTTATCACGTTCCCGGTCTCCCTGTGTGAAGAATTCCACCATGATGCGGTCCGTCCACTGACGGTAAAGCTCGAGGGGCTTGGTTGGGTTGCTCAGATCGGCGCAATGAACCATGTTCTGAAGAACCTGAAGTAGACAAGCGTTTCAGATGGAATGATTGGGACGCGGCAAGTTTGTAATGCTCCTCTCACCCCACTCTAAACCAGTAGCACTAACAAAGAAATTACTTGACATAAACATGGCAACAACAAAATGCCTCTGTCAGTCAGGGTCTTTTATATATAAACATTTTAAGATACTGGTAATGTTACACTCCGGTTTGATTTTGCCACGGGTATGAAAAACAGCCCTGCTCCAGTAACAATTACAAACTTTTGACGATTTGTGTGAACGGAAGGCACTTTAACCTGGATTCGGTCTGAATAGTTGTCAAGCAGCAGAACTCCCAAGCTGGTCACTTTCTTGGTCTCCACCATTGTTTTCATGTCCGCCAAGAAGTTCATATGTTTGGACATGTCTGTGGCTAGCACCTAATGATAACATCAGAGGTGACACATTACAATAGTATCCATTGTAAATAGTGTACATTAAACAATGAAAAGGAATTTGAATATATTTTTATTCATTGACTACCCAAAATAAGCAGAACAATGGTAGCGCATCTGACTCTGGGTCAGAGATTCTGGATTCATTTTTCATCGTGTTCCCAGCGGCTAATGACTATGTTAAAGCTTTTCTTAAAGTTATCTGAACTAGAATCTCATGTCGCATTATAGCCAAAAATTTACAAGTCACATTAATCCACCGATTCGGGATTTTTATTTAGCTAAACCGCTTTAGGATAAAAGGGAAAAACTATGATTCGCCGACGTTCCGTTGTCTTTATTCGCTGCCGGGGTGCAGAGCATGCTCCACTCACATTGCAGCCCGTAATGACCAGCTCAGTATTTATTCTTCATTTAAATTACATTTCTGAAGTGCAACAAGTTATAATGTGGGAATCCAGTGGAGAGGTTTGTATTTGCTTAATACAGGTGTTTAAAAAAAAAGAACAGAAAAGAAAATAAATAAATAAATAAATGTTCAAAACTCTACTTTGCGGAAGTTCACTTATGTGGGGTCTTGGAACGTATCACTCACGAAAAAAGAAGGAACACTGTAATTATTAAATAATAGCTCATTTGTCGGGAACCAAAGGGCCAAGGTTCAAGCCTTGCTGCGGACAAAAAGTGAATTAAAATGGCAGCTAGTTGTTGGAGAGATGCTAGTCAGTTTCCTGACTACTGTCACTGTATCCTTGAGCAAGCGAGGGTATTGTTTGTTTTCTTTTGGGATAAATTGCTGTATATAAATAACCAATTTGCGTATTGACATGATATGAGTAAAAATGTATGGAGAACAAGACACAAGACTAGATTGTTTTTTCAACATGTAAACAGCGCTGTACGAAGATATCTACCGATGATCCTCTATTTCAGTTTTTCATTTTTATATGTCAGTTATGTGTTTACCGCTGTATGTTCAATAAATCAAATCGAATCAAGAGTTTCAGCACAGTTTGCTCACAGGTTAGGTGATGAACCGATAAAAGTCTCACCATGTCTATCACCATCTTGCGAAGGGAATCTCGTTGTTTCTTGTTGAGGTTCTGGAAGATGTCACAGTTGTCTTCTTGGAGTAGTTTGAAGCCCACAGCGAGGTGATGGTTCTCTAGCACTGAGGCATCGTTGTACATTAATGCTAACTCGGAACCTGTGAAGGAAAAAGTGCAAGCTGCTTCAAATATGTGAAGGCAAACTCATTCAAGAAAGTGACAGACTCTCAACGAAAACATGAGGAAACAGCTCATATGATGCAGTGCTGCTCAAGAGAACTCAAAATGAACACGGCTCAGTGTCAGGCAAAACTGAGTGGTGAGAAGGCAACATGGCCGGTGTGAGACCTTGCAA
Source organism: Hippocampus kuda (assembly GCA_901007745.1). Taxonomy (NCBI): domain Eukaryota; kingdom Metazoa; phylum Chordata; class Actinopteri; order Syngnathiformes; family Syngnathidae; genus Hippocampus; species Hippocampus kuda. Next base: position 22,007 of record CAAKHF010015791.1, read on the forward strand.
ATACACTTGGTTAGAATCTCATCCACACTTGCAGTGAATAACCAAAACGAGCTACCTGTATTTCTCACACAACTTTGTCAGAATGCTCAAAAGCCTTTTCATGACTCGTGAATATTTCTGAATCTAAATACGGACACAAAGAGCAGACGACCTACTTGTGTTTATTAGGAATTGGTTTGTGACGCCCGGGTGGTCGACATCGTGAATGGCGCTGGCAAACAAAACAGCCATGATTTCTAAATCGGTGAATACAGCCTGGAAAGAAATGAACAAACGCATAGTATTGGAAATGGCTTATTAGTATTCGTCACATTAGATTCCAAATCATTGAACAGCTCACCTCGAGAGCCGGGGTAGACAGGAGCACGTGTGTGGACTGCACAACATCAGCTGCATGGATGTTGTTGTGATAAGCTACATCGGCACGGTAATGGTCCTCTAAGGTCATCATGAAGGTGATGAAGGTGCTAATCGGGATCCTGAACGTTTTTAGAAGATCTCGTTCCTGGCAGGATTCAAAGAGAAACATCAGGTGGACGTTATTGGACAATTGGAAGATCTGCAACATCGATATTTACTGGATGTAGATGCAGCTTCATTAAGAGCAAGAAAAAAAAAGACAGAGAAGGTCCCCAACAAAAATGCACTAATAGTAAATATTGCCACAGAGTAGAGAGACTATGTTTGAAAGTTTATACCGGAGCTACTTTAACATCAATGCTAATTTCTTTTAGCCTTTCTTTGGTGTCTCGTATAATATGTTAGCATTAAGGTAGTAGACTAGTGTGAGCTTAAATTACATTGTTGAATATGTTGGTGTTTATAGCTACAATGTCTAATTCTTTTCTATTTTGGGTTCAACTGGAAGGGACAAAAAGTTTGAAGCCGGCACGTTTTGCCACATTTGGAGAACCGTTTGTGCAAGAGCATCTTCTTATTTTTGTTTCCCAAAAATGATGTTATATAAGGTCTGCCATCTCTCGGCGCGAGAGCAGGCTCGAAAGCAGTGTTTCCCAACTATATTGAGCCAGGGCACCTATTTTATATTTGGGAAAATCTCACGGCACACCGCCAAACGCAAATGGCACATAAGTGGAAACCAAATTAATCATATACCTTCTGCTATCGAGTGGAAGAGCATTTCAAAGTAATTGTTCTGGGGGGGGCTCTGCAACGTCAGAGTGGTGGGCCGTCAGAGGCACAGATTGATGGACAAAGATACGATTTATAAATAATTTTTGTCCCACTCCAGGGAAAATGGAAGAATTTTCCACAGCATACCTGATGATCTCTCAGGGTACAATGTTTGGGACTCATTGCGCAAAGAAATATTTTGAAGCATGTTTAAATGAGTTTAAATAAGTGTGTGGGAAGGGTAAAACGAGAATTTCTTTTTTTTTAATATTTTGCCTGTCAATCCCAGCTCTTGACTTATTGCATGTGAGTCTGAAAGTCATCCGCCTGTGATAAACGCTGGTTCGCTGTAATTTTTATTTCTTCTGTAGATTCAACTTTTTCCCCCCCTTGGTCTGTAACTTTCTTTGTGGTGTATTTGGTTGTTCCTACCTGGAAGATGGAGAACATGATAACCGTCAAAGGGCGGTTTCCAGAGTGTTCCGCAATCTTGAATACATCCAGTCCCCAACGGTTAAGGTCCTCAATCTCCTAAGGAAGTGAAACATGACATGCATAAGGGACATTTTCTTTCTCCGTGTGTCCGCGTGTGTGTTTCTGCATGTCGACGCACGCTGGCCAACAGGTTCTCCTGTGGGGTGTTGACTCCAAAACGAGGGATGCAGGTAGATGCAAGGCTGGGGCTCTGCGTGACCTTTTTCACGCCACTGATCTGTGACATGGGCCTCTTCTTCTTCTCTTTCTCCTTAGGCGGCGGGGACAGGATCTCCACATCATGTTGTTTTTCTGCAATGGGAACAGCATTGAGTTTTAGAACTGTAAACACAAAATAGACATATTTGTATGGGTAATACTCAGCGTTTTGTGCTGCTTATGGAAATATAAACTGGCCACGTGTTTTATTAAAAACTATTTTCAAGCAAACTTTTCGCTTTGTATTTTTCAGATTTGGTCTCAGGACAAGCTCGGAGTATTTTGTATGAGGATTATTCAAGATTTGACAGGTGGGAGATGAAATGTCCTTCAATTCTGGAACGACCCTTATATCATCACACTTCTCTGGTTGAAGAGATGAATGTCTCCAGAGCCATTCCAGAAAAAAAAAATAGGTCACATATTCAGTCACTGTGTGAAATGTTGCATTGAGTTTGCTAGCTCCCAATTTTTATTTTTTTTGGGGGAACTTGAGCTAATTTCGGAGAGCAAAATTAAATTCTCACTTCTGTTTTTCCAAAACAAATCAAAGAAAGAAAAAAAAATGAAACCAGGATAGAACTGTTCAATCATTTGTAGCCAGCATTGGTACTGCATTCATATCCATGTTGAAAGCCGGCGCACATGATACACGTCATCTAATGCACATGGCAGTCACTCGGTCATCCAGCTGTAAGTTTTGTTTTCGAGATGTATGAGGTGAATTTAGCAAGAGGAAAATAAAAGGCGATTCAAACTTCTTCCCCGACTGCAGACCCTCAAATACTCTTTCTGACACCACACCTCAAATGTGGGTTTAAATAGCAATGTGTTTCGCCAATGGAATTTTGCTCATGACCAAAACCTACCAGACATAAACCTCAAGAAAGAAAAGAAAAGCCTATTTATCTGTGTATTGTGTAAACACCAGCAGAAAGTGATCTTGGGTCAACTGGGGAATAAGTTAGCATTTTTCTTTTAACTTGGGGATTTTAAATACTTTACGTCATATTTCCTGTCTCTCTTGATGCAATAACGAAAAAGAAATGACCACTAATTGATGACGTGTTGCCACAGAGGCGCTGTCCCCATAGCCAACGTGCTTGTTCAGAGTGACTCATCATGCTATTTAATTTTTTTTTTTTTTTTTACATCCAGCAAAATATTCCACGTGCCAATTTGGAGTAGTAAGATCGAACAACAAGCTTTTGACTACATCCCCGTAAACTATTTAATTGTACGAATGGGGACAATCAAATAACATCCAAATCTGAGCCCCAAAACGCACACGGCACCATAAGGATGCACAGCGAGCAGAGACCTGGCATCACACAGCCTAGGAGCTGTGTGGCCCCGCTTACCTCCCTCATAGTGCCTTCTTTTTCTCACACCAGAAACCATGGTGGTCATCTCCGAGCACAGCCAGGCTGGACGTCAAGGCACCCATATCAAAACAGTGTGTGAAGGACAGCTACCTCCTTATTCGGTTCAACTACCATCCTCCCAGCACGGCGGATGTAGACTGATTCTTTTATTGATGCAACATGCCCTCTAATAATATTGCACCCTGTTGCTACGACAACGCCACACAATGTGTCCGGGAATGCTGTCTGTCAGTGCGCCGCCACCTTTTTTTAGGGGAGGAAAAACCCTCGTATTCTCTGTCAGCATAAGAAGTAACCTTCTCCTCCTGGCTCTCATCGAGAAACAATCTCTAAACTGTATTGCACTTCGAATGTGTTGAATGTACTATTTCTCATATAACTTTGCATTTAAAATCTTGAAATTTGCTTTGATGTGAGTCACTTTAATAGAATAGCGATACTATTTTCTCCTTTCAGACACAGTACATGGACAAAATGAATAATCTTAATGCCCACATTCATGTAGATCAGTGGTTCTTGACCTTGTTCGAGGTTCATTTGCACATTCATCGAACCCTTCATGAGTGAAAAATAAAAATAGGATTTTTTACAAATTCAAGACAAAAAACACATTAAAAACAGAAAAAAGTAAATAAAATTTCAAGACATGTTTTTTTAAAATTTTTTTTAAAATCTGCATGCAGTTTCAAGAAGTGTTCCTTCAGTTTTGCCGGTGCGAAACGAGAGTTGCTCAACTTGGCATGACTGCCACGTTTGCGTGGTGGTGGTGGACCCCAAAAAGCAGGCAGGAGGGAGGAGCAGGGTGTATTTGAAGAAGTGTATTTAAAACAAAGAAAACTAAATCCAAAACAAAGTCCAAAGTAAACAAAAACCATGACTTAAGATAAAACATAGCAACCAAAACATGACTAAAACAAACCTGAGTACAGCAAACAAACGAACATGACAGTAGCGAGAGCAAACACAATGACCCGACAGTGAGTGGTCGGGCTGGGAGTCCTTTTATAGCCCTAATTACCAAATTACCAAC
>CAAKHF010015794.1:4853-16993 GCA_901007745.1 Hippocampus kuda
ACAGTCCAGTTGCCATCGATTCCGTGGATTGAGGATATAATGACCTGGATGTGTGAGAATATTCACAGGCACACAAGGATGAAACCCCCTTAAACCAGGTTAATGCGGGAAAACAAGCTAAAAACCTCCCTTTCCTTTCGTCATTTCTGTGCTATTCACACATTTTATAGCTCATCTGGTTGGGAGTTTCTCAACCATCTTGGCTGTTTCCAATAAAGCATCCGATTATGGCTTTGCTGTCAGGGAACGATACAAGTTGCTTTCCGTAGAGCCAGGTACCCTGTGACGACATCCGTCGGGAGGAGGCGAATGTAGGAGAACTCCTCCGTGGATGTGAAGCGAAGTTTGGTCTGCGGGTCTGTGTAATTTGCCTACGGAAACGTGCAAAATAATAAGTCATGGTTTTTAGGCTTAGCTCTCGAAGCCATGAAGTTACTCACAGGGAGTCCGGAGATGTCGGAGTATTTTTTGGATGGTTTCAGAGAGGGAGGAGCATCAATGTTGTAGTCTGTAAATACGAAAGGTGAAGAATTGGATAAATAAATGAATGGTCAATAGACAAACACGTATTTTTTAAACAGTTCGGTAATTGACTGAACTGATTTTACAGTCTTGAGGCCAAAATAAGTGCATTGATCAACTTCAACTTGCAAAGGGGCTCTTGATTCAGTCTCTGATAGTTTGCTGTCAAACATCTCAGCTATATTAGTTGTTACATCACGTAAGATTGTTCTAGAAATAAAAAAGAATACCGGTGTGAAAAAATAAACACACTTTCCTCAGTATATTCTACATATACAGTGAATCTTAAACTGTGGTTCGCAAAATAACGTTATATACACGTTAAATACACATTAAAAAAAAATTGGAGTCTGCGGTCAAATGTTTGAATGTGATCAAACAAGCCTGTGATGAACCACCAAAGCACCCTCAAGGTCCCCGTGTGCGACATACTGTACTGTAATACTATTGTAACAAAATATATGTAGTATGAATTTACAGTACTATCAATACCACTGTATGCAGAAATAATTCCATAAAGAGTCCACAAGTGTATCTGTTGAATAAGAGAGAGATTCATTTACAGTTTGGTTCATCGAGCTTCCAGGGTAGAGTCCGTTCCAAAACCGTAATTTGTTTGAGATTCTTCCAGGTTCTGTTCTTTTTGCCTGCTGCCGCTCCACCGATCCCGGAGTGCTACCAAGATATAGAGGAAACATGAACATTGTCAACTGAAGCCACAAAATCATACGGCTAGTGAACGACGACATGGCACTCGCTCACCATAAATGAGGGGTCTTTGAACGGAGGTGGCTTGGCAGTGCCTTCTGTGCTGGTGCTGACGCTTGTTAACGGCGAGCTGTCTACCAATCCAAACGTCTTCACATCAGTGACAACTTCTGCTGCTGACATCTGATTGGAAGACAGAATATGCGATGAGAGTCTCAGGTGAAGGGAGGATCTGGGCATTTTATGTACAGTGATTGATTCAAATTTAATTGGCAGAACAATTCTAATATTCTTTTTTTCGCTTTGGCAGCATATCTAGGTGAATTTATTAAGTATCGCGTTAACAAACACAACACATTTTGACTAAATTGTCAATTTTCCACGAGAAAGAACATGTGTTCTTTTTATCTGAAAAGTTATAAAGAAATGTTCATATAGTATATCAAAGTTAATGACTCAAGTACTGCACTGTGTATTTGTATACTTTAAAAAATGAAAACGTAAACAACTTGACAGAACAGAACCTTTTTGGAGCACCCTAGACTTGGAAACTGGTTTGTTTCTACCTGATTCTGTGTGAGTTGTGTCAATATAAGAGGAGCTTTCTTTTTCTTGGTGCCACCGCCCGGCGGCTGAGCGGCAGACACCGCCGGACTGCCGGGACGTTTCTTCCCCCGCAGAGCAGCGGGGCCGGCGGCCAACGGATGGCTCTTGATCGTGATAGGGACCTGAGATGCCATGTGTTGCGGTACAGTCGGTTGGAATGCGGCGTTCTAACCCCGAGATAAGGATTAGCATTAGCATTAGCATTAACTGCTCAACAGACGGACGGACATGCGTTACCCGGATGTTGATTAATTTAACTTCCGGCGATGCGCATGCGGAACATTCTATTATTGTTAGATTTTATGTTTCAAGTAACCACACTTCAACGATAACAATAAATGTATGCTATTTATTCAAGTTATATAAATAAAAAAGTAGTTGAAGAGGTGTTTGGTGGTACAGTAGAATATAATTTAATATAGGTCGAGTAAAAGATCTGATAAATGTACTTGAGTACAGAAGTGAAATATCTGCATTCAGTACTAAGAAATTGTAAGAACACATTGTCACTTACCGCAAGGCATGCTCATTTACTGCAGTGTTTGAAGTGCACGCAACCCTGTTGCCATAACCTTTTTAGCATGGTACAAACACAATTTCAATGAAGTTGGTGCATTGTGTTAAAAATAAATAAAAACAGAACACAATAATTTGCAAGTTTTGTTCAACCTATATTTAATTGAAATGCATTGCAAAGACAAGACATTTACTGTTCTAACTGTTAAACCTAATTGTTTTTAGTAAATAATCATGAACTTTGAATTTTATGGCTGCAACACTTCCCAAAAAAAGCTGGGACTAATTGTTGAGGCTTTGTAGTAATTTTTTTCCATTTTAGCTTGATGTACAGCTTCAGCTATATAATAGCCCGGGGTCTCCATTGTCGTATTTTACGCTTCATAATGCACCACATATTTTCACTGGAAGGCATGGGTGGACTGTAAGCAGGCCAGTCTAGTAGCCGCATTTTTTACTATACACTGTTGTAATACATGCAGAATGTGGTTTGGTATTGTTTTACTGAAATAAGCAGGGGCGTCCATGAAAATGATGTTGCTTGGATGGCAGCATGTTCTCCAAAACCTTTATGTACCTTTCCACATTAATGGTCCCTTCAGAGTTGTGTAAGTCACCCATGCCATTGGTACTAACACAGCCCCATCACAGATGCTGGCTTTTGAAATATGCGTCCATAAAAGCCCAGATGGTTCTTTTCCTCTTTGTCCCGGAGGACACAACGTCCACATTTTCCAAAAACAATTTGAAATGTGGACTCGTCAGACCACAGAACACTTTTCCACTTTGCATCAGTCCATCTTAGATGAGCTCAGGCCAAGAGAAGCCTGTTGCATTTCTGGGTGTTGTTGATAAATGCCTTTTGATTTGCATAGCAGTTTTAAGTTAGCACATCTGCCTCACAGTCAAAAGTTCTGTATTCGAATCAGTTTGGGCTCTGTGTGTGAAGTTTGCATGGTCTCCTTTGGCTTCTCTCACTGGTTCTGCCACATTCCAAAATATTGGGTTCTTTGGGGTCACTGAATTGTTCACAAGTGTGCTTTGTCATTATGTGCGTTGCAGTTGACTGGCAATGAGTTCAGTGTGTACCCTCTCTCCTGCCCAAAATCAGTTGCCTTGGCTCCATCCCACCCACAGCTCCTAATGAAGATAAACTATTCAAAATGCCTCAAAGAGCAGACATTTATCATTGGGTGCCAGTTTATATTTCCTATGTACTGCTGCCATCTACAGGAATCTACAACAGGATTCACACACACTGTTTGTCAAAAATAGTCAATTCAATGTGGCTGATTCTGAAGGAATTCTTATGTATTTATTGTTAAATATTATCTAGCTTCCACCAAAGATGCAGCAGATTTCTAAATGATATTTACAGCTGAAATGTAATCGTTGCAATATGCACAACCATTGAACAAGGATGCAACTTTTGATGGCGTGTTTGACTGCACCCTGTGACTGCACCCTCAATATTTACAAGTGTAAGCTGCAGGACATGGGTGCGGTACAGCAAGCTAGGGACATTTTCTTTGACTTGTAAAACATTAAACAAGACAAGTTGATCTCGCTTAAAGCAAACTTTGAAGATGAATTTAAACAAGCCATAGCTGTCATGGCAGCTGTGATGGATTGGATTTCCTCCAGTCATGTGCTGATTGGTATGAGTAGGATACTACGCCTTAGAGCTATATGTGGGCCCTCTCTTGTCAATCTGACAGTGTTTCACACAAACGCCACCGATGGGCAAGCGCCTTTAGTATATCTCGATAAGCCTGCACTCGGGGAAAGGACCTGTCAGAATTCCGACTCCGCAGTATGATGAACCACCACATCCACATTCAACACAGCATCCCTTAAGTAGCTGCAGAGCCTGTGATTAACTGGGGGCTACTGATGTCATTTGTGTGAGTGGGAATACCGAAGAACAAATCACAGTAACTTTGAATTGTAAGTTCCAAGTTGCATGCGAGTCGACGATTGAAAGGCATGTTGTCTTATTCATTCTTTAATGTACTGCTGCCGTCAATTTGAATAATAAACGATATATAGTTGGGCGCAATTGAAAAACAAATGCTAATGTTACACGGATGTTGTTTCACTTTGACATGATACTGCAGAGGGCGGCCCGGTGGTCCAGTGGTTAGCACGTCGACTGCACAGTGCAGAGGTGCCGGGTTCGATTCCAGCTCCGGCCTCCCTGTGTGGAGTTTGCATGTTCTCCCCGGGCCTGCGTGGGTTTTCTCCGGGTGCTCCGGTTTCCTCCCACATTCCAAAAACATGCATGGCAGGCGGATTGAACACTCTGAATTGTCCCTAGGTGTGAGTGTGAGCGTGCATGGTTGTTTGTCTCTGTGTGCCCTGCGATTGGCTGGCAACCAATTCAGGGTGTCCCCCGCCTACTGCCCGAAGACAGCTGGGATAGGCTCCAGCACCCCCCGCGACCCTAGTGAGGATAAAGCGGTTCGGAAGATGAATGAATGAATGAATATGAATGGATGCCATTCTGAGCTACGTGTTTATCTTGTCCTTACGAAAGAAAAAAAGTCTGAGAAACGGAGTGACATGCTACTCATGCTGTTACAGATTCATTTCAAAGCACATTATGTAAAAGGTTTGTAGCTTTTTCATGCTCCAGTGACTCCGGAGGCAAACATCTAAGCTACTTATTGATCTGTGTGCTGGCTGGTGCTGGATGTGTGTCAATGTTTATAATGGGAATGGATAGCTCACACGCATGTCTGCGCATGTAGGCAGATAGCCTTCTATGAAATGCCAAGAGACTGTTTCAAATCTTTACCGCCCACCTTTATATAGGAGGCCTTCTTTCTGACGCAGAATTGTCATTTTATGATCTTTTGTATGAACTGCAGCGTGAAATAGTTCTCGTTTAAAAAAATGTGCTTTCTTGTTTTGAGAGCCTTCATCACAACATTCATTTTCAAACAGTAAAACAGTAGGCATAGTACAAATGTATTTTGTTTGAATTTGTGGAATTGCTCTAGGTTTAAGCCACGTAATTTTATCCTCATTGCTTTTTTCCCCCCACTTGTATGTATTTGTTTTGTTGGCTTCTTGTATTTTGTCGCTGACTTTGACCTTTTTTCCGTTAATTGACAATGTCGTCATCCATAGTGTCAGGAATGGATACGGGCTACATTTCTGTCCACGCTCCACAAGTATCATAAGGTGCATAACATGTAAAATTGTCGTGCATAGTATTTTCATTGGGTTGCCATTTGTTGAATTATTTTTTTAATTCCTGTTGTTTATTGTTGATGAATATGGAAACAAAAGGTTCATTATAATTTGTTGCAATGAATGCATTTACTGTACTGTGCTATGTTATCATTAGTTTATATATCAGCAGGTCCAAAACATGTTCATTTCTTGCAACTCTAGAAAACATCTACCGGTAACTTATCCCATTACCTATAACTGTAATACTAAATTGGAACAAAACATAGGAAATTATACTCACATAAAAAACATGTAAAGTTAGTATTTTTATTAAATTTGGGTCCTGGGACAGTGGGCCAGAAACAATTTTGGGTAAGATTGGTAAAGGAGAAGGTCATACACATCAGTTTTCTTTGTTTTGTTTTGGGGGGTTTTGGGTGAGGGGTCAGATTGTACTCTACTATCACATGAAAAAAAGCTCACCAGTGATGGGACATTGTGATTACCTAGGAATGTTTTAAAATTGTACTAACACGAACGTCATTTGAGAAAAAAAAAAAAACAGTTATTTCAGAAGTGTAGATCAAACTAATAGGCCGTCACATGAATCAACACCGAAGGAGTAGCTCTCACTGTCAAATCGGTTTGTGACCTCTATGCCAGAGAATTACAACCAGTGACGGCTTTTGGCCTTGTACTGTTTATACACATAACGTATAAGGATCAAATCAATCATGAAAGGTTTGTTTCTCCTCCTCTCTGTTGTAAAACACAGTCCTTAAAAAAAAACAATAGCATTTCTTCTTTTGCATTACACTTCCCATAGTTAATGTGACACTGGGGAACACCCTGCAAATCAAGAGCAAGATTTATCCTTCTGAATTGGGGTGACAACTTGGCCTCCATTGAAGAAAATGACCCCAATGCAGACATCTAGCTATTGGAAACATTCTAAGCAGTCCCAAGTGCTGCTCTTCCACAGGTAATAAAGTGGGCTGACAAAAAGGCTGCGCCAGGAGTCAAGACGTTTGACACTCCCCAGTCGGGAGAACTGCTCACCATAAACACTACATCTTCTTTGTGATGGTGAAGCAGAGCCAGTTTTCCGCTAACAAATCTTTTACTGTGTTTTTCTTCTTGATAAAGCATTTTAAAGCCCCAATAGCTGCCTGGTAACCCTTCCAGCACAAGCTGAGGTGTTTTTATGAGGTTAGCAGCTTGTAGACTGTCATTCGCAAAGCAATCTGCTAAAAATCTGCTGAAATACCAGCTATGTTTAAAGGGGAATTTTTCAGTGTTAAAAGTGCTTGCAAGATTCCAATGTAGCCTCGTGTCATTAATCACTCCCCCCAAGTCACTGACCAAAGCCACGCTCCTCATTCACATGAACAAGCAGGATCCTAAAACATAGCAATTCATGAGTGCATGCTATCAAGAAACTGCATTACTCTCAACTGTTAAATTAAGACCGTAATACAAAAAGAACAGCAAATTTATTGTGGTGTCAGACTCAAAACCACTGTGTTAAAAAATTTCAATCTTTACAGAAATTTCAGATATTACATTTTTTTAAGTGTTGATCAAATGAGACATTTTAAAAATTTGATCTGTTTTATTTGCCTTTAGATGTTTAAAAAAAACCTGGCAGTAACTCACAATTTGTGGAAGGCAGCCCTATTGCTTTGAATTTCAACTGAAGGTCAATTTAACAGAAATGAATGCAAGAGCTCTTGATGGGAGGACTGTATCGTATTGGCGTTGGGCAACATATATGTCCATTAGTTCACATTATGACACCACACCATGGTGCCACATACAACCTTAAGATTAATTTGGGTTCATCAGGTACCTCAAAAAGAGGAAAGAAGGCATGATGAAAGGAAAGCAAATGTAGCAATATTGCAAAAATAGTGTTGAAGAAAGACGGCTGGGCAAGTTTCATGTGGGCGTCTTGTGTGTGTCTGTGTCCCAGAACGTTGTAAACATGCTGCACTTGGTTCTTCACTTAAGTCGAGATAGTCTGCAAATAGTCAGAAAAATTCATGTCTGGCTCTAAAGGGCTGGGTTTTTTTCTTCTTAAATCATTTTGATCCAAGCAAGAAACTTGATTAATACTGTCTTTTTTACACTTTGCCACAAAACTATAAGACGCATCATGGTCATACTGTGACAAATTTAAACAGCCACATATAAAAATCAATGTAAACTAGATTTTTAAAAAAAATTACGATGATTATTATTGTTATTCTAATTATTATTATCTCTCATGGGGACACTCTGGTGTATATTTATGTTGCCCAACACATATTTTTTGTTATCAATTCCTTTTGAATTGTTTTAAATTAATGTACATTTTTAAGTTCTCATCTCGTTTATGCCACAATTTTCCACCATAAAATGAGATAATAATACTTTTTGGGTTGAATTTATGGTCGGCTTTGGGTGTTACTTTCTGATCAAGTATGGAATACTTTAAAGAAAATTAAACAAAGTTTGACTTGTTTTAAATTTAACTGGGTTTCAGAATTCTAAATTACCTGATTCTGAAAATAATAGATTTGTATAAAAAAAAAGTACCCAGCATAATGAATCATCCTTATCATCCTTTTCTGTAAAGTTAAATCTTGTGTAATGTGCTTTTAAATGTGTTCCCTATACGGCAACACGGTATGACAAATGTGGATTAATAAGTGCATTGTACACCATTTCTAGTGACTTCTCATCTAAATTATAAATATTTTTCCACAGTATTCCAATACTTTTTGATATTTGGGACCACAAATATTTGATATGAGGTTTCCAGCACAGCTTGTGATCACTTTCTACACCAAGAAAATGAATTACATAAAAGCTTTTGATTTCCACGTTTCAATTTCCAAACCAAACATACCAGTTGTCTAATTTGACATTTTCCAAATAGTAGTTTTGTTAAGGTTTAATGATAATCTATTTACTCTCTGACTGTGAACAATTCACTTTTTTATTGTACTGTTTTGTATCAATAATAGCTGCTGCAAATCTCCCCCGTTGGATAAGATTGGGAAAAATGGAATTCGTGAAATAAGTTACATCTTAAAGCGCACAGATAACGTTTACGTTTCTTTTTTTAATATGAACATGATAATGGGGTTCAATTTGATTTCTTCCGGGTTGAGAGAACGAAGTGGGGGGATGAGCAATGATGCTGGATCCTGCGTTCGGTCCGCACATCATCACCAGTAGCAGCAGCAGCCAAATCGTTCTTTCCTTCCCTCCCTCATAAGGAACCGGTCGAGGCAGCACGTCCGCCCCTCAGGCCGCCGCGAGGGACGGACCTCAGTCAGCCGTGGACTCCTCTCGCTCTCTCTCTCTCCCCCCCCACCCGCTCGTCTCCCCTCATGGATGTCCCACCTCGTTACAGCTCTAGACGACGGACGCCGCCCGTGTAGATGTGTGTGACGCCCCACGCCTTACGTTAATCTTCTTTTTTTTTCATGCGGTAACCGGTTGGTGTTGGACAGCAGAGAGGAGGAGGAGCGCGCCCCCCTCAGTCGTTAGCCGGAGAAGCTAACCGAGCTAGCTAACTTTAGCCGCGACACTTGGCACCCTTGTCGGGGAGTTTTGTGGCTTGCACGCTAACCTGGGGCGGGCTTGGGATGCCCCGTCACTTTTTTTAAATCAAGGTAAGCGAGCTGTATTCTTTTCACTTCCGCGACCTTGCCGCTGTTCTTGCCACATAAACCATGCATGCGCCGGCGAACGTGATAGATGTTCGTTGTCGAGGACTGGCGCTTATGGCAGCGGGCTTCTTGTTGACAGAAGCACCGGAGTTAACGGAGGGAGGATGCGACCACCCTTAAAACGCTAATTGTCACTTTCCGTGACTGTTACTCAGCCTTCAATTGCCGTGACACGACCAGTGAGATTTAAAGAAAAAGAAAAAACACGCAGACTTGTGATGGAACATTCATTCTGTCATATTGAACACCATTTTGCTGTACCGAGGACAGTTTTATCATTGCACCACAGCCTCTATAAATGAGTATTTTTGTACTATAGATTTGGTCTGTATCACTGTCTAAATCTGTACTGAGGATAGATGATTCAATCAGTTGACTACCCTCGTACTCAATTTAATTACATTCCACGAAACGGCCACTTGGTGAGCTTTACACTGGTTTGCGTGAAGAGAGAATGCATTAACAATGTTGACGTTGATAGTGATGGGAAAATGGATTCCTTATCATTGCCAATGAAAATGACAACCAGTCATGTTCCTTAAAGCAGTGGTTCCTAACCTTTCTTACCTCATGCACCCTGAACCTTTTTCCCATCACTCATACGTTTTGATGATTCTCTAAAAATAGGATTTAACACAACTAATTCTGAAAAGATCATTATAGTTAATAAAACTTTGTAAACTTTAATATTTAACTCCTAGGCATTGTTTTCTGGCAGCACGGTGGTTGACTGGTTAGGGCGTCCGCCCCACAGTGCACAGGTGCAGGGTTCGTATTCGGCTCTGGCTGAGCAGCGATGTTGCGATGTCGTTCCTCCATCCCTCTCCTATCGCCAGGCATAACCAATCAAACCAAGAACAACTGAATTTTTACGTCAGAGCAATAGTTACATTGAGCCTAAAATCGGTTAGTCATCTCTAGAGTCAAATGCCCAGCTGCTACGTTCGTAGCAACATAGCTAACCCAATGTTAAGGTCACCAGCTTTTGCTGTGTGATTGTACATTAGTAAAACCTCACACCTCTCAGCCTTGAAAGCTGCTGACTTAGAGGCCCGTGCTCCCAAGCTGGTGACGCCGTGACGGTACGGCTTCATAAGCCCAAGGAGGTGGGGTTGGGACGGCGGAATCATCACCAGCCTTAAAAAAATAGCGATCCCTCACATCAAAATAACATGGGTAAAAAGTCTAGGGTTGGATGACACGATGGACGTTCTTCTGTAATTCTACTTATGTCATCATATGATCACACAGCACGACATTGGCACTGGAAGGAGTCACAGGCGCCTCACTGGGCAGCAACCGGGGTGAGATTGCTTGCTTCCAAATGTGAATATGCATCTCAGATGATCATAATTTTACTGTTACAACGTACTGTAGTTCGAAATTATATCAGAGAGGTGCAATGTGCAATCAAGGTCGTATAGTATAAATACATCAAAAATTAATTTGAGTAATTTCTCCAAGACTGTTAACAGAACCGTTAAGAGTGAAGCTTATCAATACTGCAGTTTTTAAAAATTCAGCCCCGGGGCCAGTTTGGCAGCAGTGCACGGTACTCATCCTTAGGTACGCAGACCCTTGGTTGGGGAAACTGCCTTAAAGCAATGATGCTCAGCCACTGTGCTTTAGCACATCGGTGTGCTGTAAAATATCTTTTGGCCGCAGGATCCAGTACTACATCGTTGGTCCTAAAATTATTTATTTATTATAAATAATGCACAGTAAATGCGACAGTGACAGGAAGAACAGTTACTGGTCTAGGAAACAGTCTTCCACAGTAACAGTAGCTCACATAAGTGAGTACACTTCCCCCACACAGTTTCATTGGACAGCACAGAAGAAATGGCATTTTGTTAATTGTTAAGTCATCATTGCGCATCTTAAAAACCTCCAACTATCTCACCACACAGCAATTAATATCTTAAGCCGCTGGCAACAAAAGTGAGAACATCCGTCTGTGAAAATGTTCGGGCCCCTTGGTGGTAACTGACTTGTGAATGGGGGGCAGGTTTTGGTGTTTTTGCTGCCATGCACTAAAGGTGGAGGAGGTTGAGTTTTTTTTTGTTTCACATTCCCTGGATCCATGATGTTGTCACGAAGGACTGGAAGAGGGATCCGGCGCCACCGTGTCAGGCTTGACCCACCTCACCTCCATGGGCAGTGTTGGAAAATAATTTTGGCCACAAATAATATTAACACAAATGTTGACATTTTCTCAAAGGGCTATGCTCACTTTTGTTGCCATTGATTTGGACATTAGTGGCTGTATGTTGAATTATTTTGGGGAACCAGCAAATTCACAGTTGTACAAGCTGTACACTGACTACCTAACATTTTAGTAAAGTGACATTATTTTCAGTGTGGTCCCATGAAAAAAAATAAGATAAAATGCTACTTGCTTTTGTGAGAGTTTGCAACAGCTGTAATTAACCTGCGTATCCTCTTTTTGACATTTTTGTCTGGTGCTGTGCCGTGAGATATTTCATGTAAAATATGCGCCTTGACTCGATAAAGGCTGGGGTAAATTCAATGGTTGTCTGTTGTCGAGGCTACAAGTTTGATTGTATGTTTGTTTGTTTTTTTACCAGCGTTCGGTCTGTTTTTCAGCGCGCTAGAAACTAGTGTGACGGCATGACTATTTGATATGAGGAGGAAATGATTCATGTTCCTCATTTCAAGGCCGTGGACTCGACATGATGCGTTTCCTGTGCTGTGTGTGTGTTGAGAGTGTGTTCAGGCCTCAGCACATTGGCATGCTTGTTTGGGCTTTTTAGTTTCTTAAATCAGTCGTTTCGAACCAATGTGCTACGAGAGATCATTGGGGTGCTGGGAGATGTGATCCAATTTCACTTCATTTGTTGATTACAAATATATCTTGAAATTAGTGAAATT
>CAAKHF010015795.1:0-14719 GCA_901007745.1 Hippocampus kuda
CTCTGTGTGTGTGTGTGTGTGTGTGTGTGTGTGTGTGTGTGTGTGTGTGTGTGTGTGTGTGTGTGTGTGTGTGTGTGTATTGGTCCATAGCCAGAAGACCCATTTTGTAATTGGCCTCCTTCATGTCCTCACCATGGGGGGGGTTGAACATCAAAAACCTCACACCTTGTACAAGGTTATGTCTTCACTCTGGGGCGACCGGTGACAAGACGAGAGGCGTGGCCAGTGAGTATGCTGATAGTGTGTCGATATGTGTGTGTGAATGCGTGTGTGCGTGTGTGTGTGTGTGATTTTATCCATTGCCAAATGTCATATATAAGCGAGCGACTACATTTGCAATTGCAACGAGCGGCGCGCTGAAGCTTTTATGAGCACTTAGCGCCGCTTGTTGGTTATTAGCTTCACTCATTAAAATGTGAATGCCGTTTAAAAAAAAAAAAAAAAAAAGAAAGCGATGAGTCAGCCCCTTTTTCTGAAATCATCTGCGTCGGGATGAGGAAGTAAAACAAAATGTCCGACTGCTCGGAAGCATGAAGCAGGGACGGGAGAGTGATGAGTGAGTTTTGGTGGCCCGGTTAGAACATCAAAACATTCAGTCAGGATAGGAAACGGAGACGACCAATGCAAGTGTTTCAAAGTCATTGGAAGCACGTGGGATGGAACATTTCATATTTGATATTATGTCACTGGTTATGTAGTATTTCTGTACCTTTTCATCGTACGTTGATCAATGGCCAAAGGTGGAGGTGGGTGAGAGGAAGGAAAATCATCCAGAATTTCCAGACATTTCAAGTGTTCGAGAGAGGGTTTTTGTTTTTTTCTGAAGCTACATTCCAAAACCATGCCTGGGAGGCTAATGGGTGTGATTGTGAGCGCGAATGGGTCTTCGTCTCTGTGTGCCCTGCGATTGGCTGGCAACCGGTTCAGGGTGTCCCCTGCCTACTGCCTGAAAGACAGCTGGGTTCGGCTCCAGCACGCCCGCGACCTTTGTCGCGACCTATGTGAGGATAAACGGGCTAGAAAATGGTTGCTTGGTTCTTTTTGTCATTCCTGTTGGTGGTGGTGTTGTGCACGACGACGGTGAATCTGCAGCCCCGTCTGTCTCCCAACAGCTCTGCTCACATTCTCCTTTATTTGCTCCTTCCGCCATTTGTTCTTTTTGCATCTCGCAAAAAAAAAACTCTGCAATGGCGCAGTGTTCTACCAGTGGCAACATCTTTTGTCAACGACGCGACAACCAACTGCCAGGAGCTTTGCCTCGATATGGAGCCAGCCAGCATCCACTTGGCAACAAACGTTTGTCGGAGGAGAGCAATAACAGGAGCTGGCAATAAAGGAATGCAAAAGAGAGGACTAAAAAGAACCATTTTCTCGGCATGTGTGTGACGATCCAGTGGTTGAATTAACAGTGGTTAAAAAGACTGCTTCTTTTTTTTTTTTTTAAACCTTCAAATTTTAGCTTGCGGGGAACATGAGTGACATCATGCAGGCTGTAATTGCGAGATGACAATTGCACCATCCTGGCGCACTCATACAACAGACTTTTCGGCATGTTCCACTCTGGCGATGCGGCACAACATTTCATCGACGACTGACCGATTATCAAATCAATCCATCAATATTTTTTAGCAACAATTTAGACCTGTTTACCTTTGAATTGTCCAAATCCTGACAGACATCTGCTTTTGTGTTGAAAATCACAATGATCAGCATTTTTACCGATTTTCTGACTGACGTAATGGATCAAAACAGTTCCCGAATTAAGGGTGGAACGATTATTATTCGACATGTAATCGATCATCACATTATTTGATATATATAAATCGAATAAGAATCATCGTTTTCAGAGCTTGTTGAATTGAAAATTGTCCAAATCCTCGGAATTTCATCCACTAAACAATAATTACTGTCCATGAAAGAGACAATCTACAAACATCTGCTTTCACTTTGGAAAACCGCGATCAACATTTTTTTTGGTCAATTTTCTTCCATATGACAGAACAAACCTCATTCTCATCAACAAGCAGTTGTGTGGACTGTGCAACCAGAGCGAATAAAACTCTGCACCTCTTGCCTGCCAAATGCCAAATGTCTCTTTTGTAGCAGATGTGTGCGTCAGACGGCCCCAAGGTATAAAATGACTCTCGGGGTAAAGATTGACTCTCATGCGCTGACCTCGCTCGCCTCTTCATCTCCTCCTCCTCCTCATCGTCCATCCACTCGCTTTCCGCATTCCGTCTTTCATTCCAACACGGTCGCTCTTGTCGGGGACGCGACCAGATGGACGTTAAACGAGCTCCTGACGTCACCGGGCCAAATGATGCTGTTGCCACGGCGACAAAGCGCCGGGCTAATTGGCGCGCTTCGCTCAAGCGCCAAACGAGCCGTTTCTGCCACTCCGCCGCGGAAAGACAGCGACCAGACTGAAACGTCCCGACCCCCTCCGCCGACGCCCTTCAAGCGGTGTTAACGAGCCCGCACGTTTTGATGGACGCGCTCAACTGACGCCTCATCAAAGGCGCGCTAATGTCCTACCAAATCTTCATTAAGGTTGACTCTGGCACAAAATGACACTATTTAGATTCAGGGAAGAGAAATATTCCTCCTCCTCCTGGGCAATCGGCCCCAGTCAGGGACTTGCCCCCCTCGCCCCCCTCCTGGGTCCCACACCCAGTACGACTCTCACTGGTGCCTCGCGAGGTTCACACCCAGTGCGGGCCCGGAAGGGCTCTCGCCTGATTATTGTTTAAGGAGGGTTGTGGGGCGGGTACTCCCACTCCCCTACGTTCCGGTGGGTCGAGCGCTGGGCGGTGAGACCCCACCTCCTTCCCCGCCGGCTGGTGGGTATTTAGCCGTGTCTGGGGCCCAAGAGCCCCGGCATTCCCCACCTCACGCCACTCGAGGAAGAGAAATATTCATCATCATCATATGAATAAATCTGTCAAATTTCCAGCTTTGGAATTCACCCAAAATGGCTCCTTCAAATTAAATCGCTAACTTCCTGTTCAAAATGGAGACTCTTTTTGTCCACCCTCACCTTGTGACGATCAACACCTTTGCTCGATTTTGCGTTATTCTATGGAGTTGGTGTCTAAGGCTGATATTATTTCTAACTTTCTCACAAAATGTGAGACCTGGAATTCCACGAAAAAAAAAGGCTGCTTCCAAACAAAAATGGCCATCTTTCTGCTGAACTGGGAGCGTGGGTCCTTGCGATTTTTTTTGGGGTGCGTCCTGTTGTGATCAACATGTCCGCCCATGTTGATCGGTCAAACTGCTCTCAAGGGCTGATCGTGTATTGTTATGAAATTTTCTGTGAATCATCATCCATCATGGCGGCCCACGTTAGCTATCAAATAGGGGTAAAAAAAAATACTACACGGCTTTGGTCGACTAAGTAGACCACATCGTAGGTCAGGTTTCCGACGGAGGGCCATTACGACTGACGTTCACAATGCGAATTCAAATCAGCGCATGGTTGTCTCATACACACAACAAATCTGTGAATGACTAGTTTTGAAAGCGGAGAACCAGTCATCTGTTTGTTCTAATTGTTGCAGCTCTGAAAAAAGGAGATCTGTAGAGTTGGTTTTTTTAAAGCGTACACTTTATTAATGCTTTTAACAATCTCAACAAACATAGGCGCGTCTCTCTCGACGACGTGCCTGCTCTTCCGTTTGGCTTGAGGGGCGTTCAAGGACCGCCTCCGAAAAATGTAAATTAACGATAACTTCAATGACACGAAGAAAATCGAAAATAATCCACCAGAACACAAAATCAAGCCAGGAAATCGCAAAATAAATTCTATGGGGGGTGTTTGTGAACACACAACAAAGGAATGAATAACATAAACAATTCTGAGACAGTCCAGTCTCCTGCATAATGCTACATTTATTTTAACCGTTTCATGCATCCTGTAACCTGATAACATGATAAGCTGTCTACTGTCCCCTGAAAGGGTTAAAAGAGGGATCAGAAACAAAGAAATGCTTGCAATATATCAATGGTTTTAAAAGTGGAGACAATTTGCATTTTCGGTATTTAGCAACAAACGTTAACGTTGATGCACATAATTTGCTTTTGGCAGGCCACATACAATGATGTGGCGGGCCGGATTTGGCCCCCGGGCATTGAGTTTGACACGTTGTGGTCTATTTGACTACAAACTTGTTTTTGAATGAACCTCATGTCAAAGTACAAGCCCCCAACATTGAAATGTTGGGGGCTCTTTAAAAAAAAAATAAAAAAACTTTCCAGGAGGCAATACTCAATGAGTTTTAGGGACCAGTATTATGACAATTATATTACTTGGTCCATAATAATGAGTATAATCTTTAGAATAACAATCACAATTAGCATAAATTTGCTTCTCGGTATTTGACTCAAGAGGACAGCAGACGCTGGAGTGGAAAATAAAGTCAGGTCGGTCCCAGGACGTTTTCTACAATGAAATCTGGCGCGTCTTTTTATGTTGTGTGAAAATCACAACAGTGCCATCAAAAGCGATAATAAGGTAACAAAAACATGTTTTTACGACACAGCAGATGGCGCCGGCGCCGCCATTAGGCTCCCCTTTGAAAAGCTCCGCCTCTGCAGCATGTTGGCGAGCCAGCTCGGATCAGACAACACTCGGCAATTCATCACTTTCAGGTACATTTGTGCTTGATGCTTCTTTCTAATAGAATGAAAGAATAATAAATGTCAAGATATGAACGGAATAATTCATATCTAGCACCACATAAAAGAAGATGGATACAGGATTGTTATGATTTTGTTTTTGTTAAGGTTTGGTTTTGTTTCTTGGTTTTGTCTCCTCATGCGCGTGTGTCTTCCTCGTTTGGTTTTGGTTCCACCTGATCTCGTCATACGGGTCCCTTGTGTCAACCAATAAGCTCCCTCAAAGCCTTTTGCGTCTTGTCCAGGTGGTACTTGTCGTCTCGTCAGTTTGCTTGTAATTTGGTTCCCTTGGTTCTGTCAGTATTTGTCGGATCGTTGCAGATGACGAGCGAAATGTTTAGCCAATCAGAGGACAGAAAAATGCCGACATCATCGAGGGCCAGTGCCTGGTCAGAACACTGATTGTTCCAGATATTTAAAAAAAAAACAAAAAAAAAAACCATGAGTCATTCAGCTCAACGCGGAACCCTTCTGACCCGAAAGCCAGTTTTACTTAGGCAACATCAAATTTGATGGACGTGCATATGTTTCAACCCACAAAAAAAGTCTGAAGAAGCCAGAACCCAAATCTTCCATTTTGGTTTGATGAGGCCATTTTTGAGGTCATTTCCAGGGATCCTGGTTCTCTGAATTCTTTTTTTTTTTTTAATCCAGCCCATGAAACCTGTTTGATGGGCTGGATTAAAAAAATGAAAGTTTGGAGACATGTCTGATTTTACTAGACCCCCCCAAAAAAACAAAACATCCCTGAAAAAGATGCGAAAGTCTGACGTTTTGGTCTGAAGCAGATATTTTAGGGAGACTTAGGGCATTTCTGGGTGTACTTCAAAGGCATATTACCCCCTCGAGGTTTTGTCTGATTGCTTCCAAATTTGAAACTCATATTGTGAGATTAAACTCCCACATACTAGAGTTTTAGTTTTTGAGAGTGGGCGGATCAGTGTCGTGAAATCACATGATTTCACCATAAAATGCAATTGTTATAAACATTCAGCGAGTTTCACTGAACACTCTGAAATTTGGGAGACATGTCTACCATATGGAGACCCACCAAAAAAAAAACTATCAAGAAACCACGACTGAAAAGACACAGAAAGTCTGCCATTTTGGTTTAAAACTGAATTTTTAGGCTCAATTGACTCAGCTGTCCCTAAATGAATAGCAAGGTGAAATTTGGTAGTCATGTCTATCATGAGTTGACCCACCTCAAGAAAAACACAGGAAGTATGTTATTTTGATTTACAGCGGACATTCGGGGGTCATTTTGGCGATTTTCCAGACATCCCCAATCCTGTCTCGCTGTACACTCTTATCACATTGTCCATCTTTCACGAGTGTGTCCTTCACCTTGTACGCTGGTATTTGCATCTGGCGAGCAGACGCGCCTCCGCAGCGGACTTGACGTCTTCATGAGCTGGGATGTTTTCCGGTCTTGACACCCGACTGGTCTCAGTGACCTCATGTCACAACATTTCACATCGGACGGGAGCCTCGCCGCGGCGCCTCCACACCGCGCACGCACCTGAGCTGCCGCTTTGTCCACGAGCACCTCAGACATGTTATTCCATAAGCTTGCTGCTATTTGGAGCGTGTATGAGGGTCAAAGCCCCCCCCCGACTTCCCTCACCATATTTGCCGCCTTCGCTGCAGGGCTCATAACTCAGGAAGATTCCATCTTGACGTCTCTCTCCATGTTGGAGGAGGAGCCTACGCGCCATATGGACGCAGAGGGCTGCTCGGACAATGTTGCAGCAACGGGCCAGCTTTCGCGCTGCTACTGTGCCGGAATGCGCAAAGGACAAAGAGGCAATCTGTCTAGTCTGATACATCACGTACATCTGGCGCATGTGTTGACAGCATTTTCGACAGCATTTTTGGAACACAACACAGATCACTGCAGATCCATCCATACATTTTCTGAGCCGCTTTATCCTCACAAGGGTTACGGGGCGTGCTGGAGCCTATCCCAGCTGATTTGGGGCAGTAGGCGGGGGACACCCTGAACCAGTTGCCAGCCAATCGCAGGGCACACAGAGACAAACAACCATCCGAGCTCACACTCGTACGTAGGGACAATTTTAAGTGTTCAATCAGCCTGTGATGCGTGTTTTTGGATTGTGGGAGGAAACCGGAGTACCCGGAGAAAACCCACGCAGGCATGGGGAGAACATGCAAAGTCCACACAGGAAGGCCGGAGCTGGAATCGAACCCGGTACCTCTGCACAGATAAAATGTGGAAAAATACTTCTTTTGTTTTTTTAACCATTGGATTGATTCTAAATATTGTTGCTGATTGATAATGCCGCATCCAAAAGCTGTATATCAAATTGCTTTTATTTGTTGGACAAATTTTCATCTTCAATGACAACATAAACAACAAAAAAACAAAAACAATATCATCCACTTGGTTGAGGGAAACATTTGATTTAGCGTGTGCACCATATTGACAAATTTTAGGTGGTGAAAAGGCCTCGGACTTGTCAAAAAGCTTTCAAGCTTGATTCCCGTTGGATGCTCGTGTCAAGTGATTCAACAACGTCGCTGATGGCTGGTTGAAAGCGAGCCAACATGGCTGCCATGACATGGAGCTAGTGGAAGGCGCCCAAAGTGTGTTGTGTTGGATTACAAAGCGTCTTTGCATGTCTCCTCAATGTGGTTGTGAAGGCCGAGCATCATGCTACGGGGTACCCTTTTGAAAAGAAGTCCCCACTGTCATCAGTTGCTAGACAAATTGTTAATGCTCAGAGACCAATAGAAAGCGTCAGGCAGGGGGCTTTTGACAAATTGTGTCACAATGCTTTGCTGTCCTATCAAGGCGCTCTCTAGCCTTGATGGGACCAGGGATGGATGTAATTAATTCCGACTAAATGAGCAGTGGGTGTGTCTACACGCATGTGTTGGAGAAAGCCAGAAAGTGCTGCGTGTGCATGTGCGTGCGCGCGCAAGAAATAATAAAGTGCACGTTGAGCAGAAACGGTGATGATGCCAGCAGTCAGGTGGAGAGCTCCCAATGCGGCGGCCACTCTTCAGCTTTTAAGCCGTGTCATGAGTACAAGTCAACGTGATTAAATATGCACTTAACCCCCGTATGTAAAATGTATGTATATATGTATGTATGTATGTGTGTGTTATTATGACTTCAAGATGGCTGCCTTTACAGCAGCTCCTATACTTTTCGTTCTTCTCCTTTCTTCCTTTCATAACTTTGCTGCTGTAAATTGTGAATTTCTCCATTGTGAGACAAATAAAGATTTTTTTAAAAATTCTTATTCTTATACCTGATTACAGTTTATCATGTAATCAGGTTACAGGGTGCATGAAAGGGTTGACGAAATTAGAAGAAAACAAAAAATTAGAATGCCTCAATCTCTTGTTAGTGCGAATGTCTGAGTTGCCCATTTGCAGTATGTATTTTAAAATAAATGCATATAAAAACATATGAGTGAATTCTTTGAAATGGTCGTAATAACAATTGATTAGTCTTTTTTGGAAACAATGTCCAGTTTTTGAGTAAAGGATTTTTTTAATCCAATTTATCGATTAATCCCCCAAAATAATTGACAAATTAATAAATTGATTAAAATAATTGTTAGTCGCAGCCTGATGTTTCTGACCCAGTCCAATTGTCAGTGTTATGTTAGACAATGTCCTACTTTTTGTGTTTCCGATAACGTCCATGCGGCCGCGTCTGCCATCTTTGGCCCGTGGGGCGAGTTGACCTTTGTCCCACACAGTGGGCGCTGGCATGTCAACCGGCACGGCTCTCGTACGACATGACTCATGTGAGAGGACGAAGCGTAACATCGTTTAGTGCCCCGTCGTCCTCGTCTCTGCCATGACGGCGGCGTTGTCGTGACGACGGCAAGACGGGAGCGCTTTTCCTGTGTTCGGCGAGCGCCGGGTCCCCCGGGGCGGCGCGTCCGCGTCTAATGAGTCCAACTCGTCCGGCTCGTCCGTCATCCGCCATCAGCGTCAGGGCCGGCCAGCGCACGCAGCTTTCCTTACCTTCAGCACACACGAGTGGAAGTGACGCTCATCCTCGCAGCAGCGGCAGCATATGGCCGCCAGTGGCGGGCCCAGTCCGCTTTAGTCGAGTCGACAGCCGCAATTATGTAACTCCGTAAGCCCCGCCGTCCTCCGCATCCTCCGCGCGCGCGTTGTTTCGCTCCACAGCCAATGTGCGCGCAACTTGGCTTCCGCACGCCAGGCGAGGTGAGGACGCGTCGAAATGGAGAGTGCTGAAAAGGAAGTCGGATGGGCGTCTTGAAACGCAAACTTCCTTCAGGATTGTTCGCCGGCCGCCCGTCGACTTCAAAAGCTGCAATCCGACATCCCAAAGGGCCGAGCTGAGCGCTTTTTTCCTGTGGCTTTTATCGGTGACACGAGCAGAGGACACGATGGGACAAATTTTGACACAATGCTTGATTATGAGGCGCAATCGGAGACATGATGTGGCACTGTAGTCTTAATCAAGGTTCTCATAGTTCACGAAAACTAACGAAATGACGACACTTAAAAGTGAAACAACATGTTGCATTTGTAGAACGCAAGCTAGCTATGAATTATATAGTTAGCTAAATATAGTTTTCATTTGTTTTATAACTGTCAGATTTAGTTTCAGTTCGTTTTTGCTTGTTTCGAAGCATTTTTGTTTTGACTTTATTTCGTTAATAAAAATGTGTTTTTCAAAATTTAGTTTTAGCCATTACGCTAGTTTTTGTTAACGGCAATAACCTTGAACTGTACACGTGTTGTTTCTAGAGGTGTGACAATTAATCAATTATGCTTATAAGTAACTCACAACTATTTGTTTATCGTATTATTGACCTTATTTAACTTAAAGTAGTCCAAATCGTCTGACTTTCAGCAGCCTCTCAACTGTCAATATTTGCAGAATTTTGTCGCCCTCCCTGAACGTGAACTGGTTCATTTTTGTTTCGTCTTTTCAAATAAAACATTTTGCACACTGTTACATTTGAAATAAGCTGCTGTTTTTGAAAAAGCATATCGACATCTTGTTTTTATCCAATTCATTGATTCATTGAAAAAAATAACTACTGACAGATATATCATTTGTTGAAATAAAGACTGAAATAAAAACAGCCCTAATTTTTTTTTTTGTGGTGCTGTGCCATGTGTGTTAAATTAGCACTTGCTTGAAGGTTTGTCATTAGAAAAACATGTATACTCATTTCTATTACGCATTTTATGTTTGCGTTAAGCTCGCGGACATTTTTTGGATGAATTGTTTGAATGTTTAACTGTCTTTTGTTTTATGTGCTAATTTTACAGGAACTGTGAAGTGTGTGTGAGAAATGACTTGAAGCAAGCCCACTGGGCCTCTTGTTTGGAGACGTGAGCACGACAAAGTGCGAACAGGCGCCAAGGAATACTTGGTAAGTCGTGATACGTTCAAAGTTCCGCTTCATGGATTTTCACCGTTGTGTAGATAATGTCGTGCTTTAAAAGCAGATGTCGAGGTGGGAATAGAACAAAGACATCTTTGGAATAAAGTGCGACTTGTTTGTCTTGATGAGCACGCGCCGGCCGCAGCGGGGCGGCGGCTTCGGCGCAATGAAGAATGACAACATGAATATGGATGCGTACGCTGCATCAACAAGTAAATATTTGCAATTAGCCCGCTACGCTACATTAGCGCCAGCGCGTTCACTCATGCGTGCCGCCATCTTTTATGTATGAAGCCAAAGCGGTGCTAAAAGTTGCGCGTCGGGCCGCGGGACACGTTCGACCAAATCGGAACATCTCGCTGCAAATATTCATGGAATAAATAACCTCAATAAAGGCGTCTCCCGTCGAGCGTGAAGTCAAATATGTGCGCTTGATGACTCAAAAGGAGCTTTTGTGTTGTTGTTGTTATTGTTGCTGGGGTTTTTTTCCCCTCCCCTCTTTGGTGGGGGGGTGTACGTGTATGAAGAAGAAAAAGTGAAGCTCCGGTCGGCGCCGCTGCATCTGTTGGTGCCGCCCGCGGGAGCACAGCTGGGCTTTCGGCCTTGGCGGGACAATGCAGACGAGCGCGGGACGACCCATCGCTTCTGCTTTCATAAGCCGCACGTGGAGGACGGTCGCTTGTGTTGTGCACCGGTGCGGATGTTTGCCGACTCCCTGATGCTACTCATGCAATGCAATCAGCATTATTGATTTTATTTCGACCACAGCATGTTAGCGCTTCAGGAAAATCACACGCACTTCATTCATGTGGTAAGTAGAGGTGCAACAATGAATTGATGAATTGATAACTCATCTATTGTCACATGAATCGACGACGATGAATTTTAATGACCGTATTTTCTGCACTATAAGGCGCTTCGGAGTATAAGGCCTATTTAAAAACTGTTTTCATATAGAGGGCGCACCGCATTATAAGGCGCATAGAATAGAAGCTCCACTAGTGGCTGCGGTTGCGCTATGCATCCACTAGATGGAGCTACTCTAAAGGGAATACAATACAATACAATACAATACAACACAGCCTTATTTATATAGAGCTTTCAGAACCGCTGCAGCTGTAACAAAACGCATTACCAACCAATGATTTTACGACCTCGGTACGACTTCATGACGGGATGATGTGGTTGCGTCTGGCGGTGACGCGGTTGGCGTGTGATGTAAGGCTGAGCTATTTTGGATCATCCTCCAGCCACAAACCTGCTGAGCTTGTTGGAGGAAATGCACGAGTCCGTCACGCGCTCCGTTATGTAGGTCCGCGGCTGCGTTGGGATCATTCCTCCATTTTTTTAAACTTTTTTTCTTTTTTTTTTTTTTAAGCAGAGCAGTTCAGTTGTCTTGAACTTTTCCTGCGATTTTTTATATCGTGGTTCCTGAACCCTTTCAGGGACAGTGGTCACCACAGTGGACAGCTTCTCATGTTATCAGGTTCAGGGTGCATGAAAAGGGTTAAAATGTCCACTGCAGTAAACGTAGTGATCAGGCAGTCGAGGAGGAATGAATGCAGTCAGAATCATTCATCATTCGCGGCTCCCTGAACACTATAAACACATTTTTTATATAGTGGCTGAGTCATCAGTCAAATGAAAAATAGTTTTGGAACACTCCTGGGCTGCTGTTAATTGCGGCTTTAGTGTCACCTCACGTCCTGGATTGATGTAAGATGGTTTACCTTCCGTAATTAATATTGAACCGATAAATCAATTTTGAGCACACTATTGCTTTTTTACACAATGCACAGGTTGTAAAGTTTAAGAACATAAAAGTCTTTGCATTTGCTTCCACTTCAAGAATAATGGTGAGAGAATAGCGTATCTGGACTTCTTAAATTAAAAACGGCATCATTCAATGACTCCAAAGAATCCGAATGCCAATTCAATTGAAATTCTTTGGAAATGACAATGGCCGTGACCAGGCTCCAACCTGCAAAGGTCATCTGGCAAAAGCAAGTTGGAGCCAAATTGATGACGAGTAATGTTGATCACTCATTGAGTGCATTCTTCTGGGACTGCCAGCTGTTAGAAAAGTCAGTGCAGTGGTGGTGTGGCAAACCCATGCCTGTGTGGGTTTTATCCGGGTACTCCTGTTGCAGTGTTTGTTTGTTTTCTCCAGTGATTCCATAAATTTTCCTCTCTGCTTGGTCTAAACAACTCACTGTTACAGACTGCCACATTTTTTCTCCTTGATTTGTTTGAGTGTTTCTGAAACGCCAAAAGTTGCTATTAGAAATTTATTTTGTGTCATGTCTGCCATCTGCTTTTTTTTTTTCTACAAAATTAAACATCTGAAGGGCGGCCCAGTGATCGACTAGTTAGCACAGCCGCCTCACATGCAGAGGTCTCGGGTTCGATTCCGGGCTCCGGCTTTCCTGTGTGGCATTTGCATGTTCTCCCCGTGCCTGCGTGGGTTTTCTCCGGGTACTCCGGTTTCCTCCCACATTCCAAAAATATGCATGGCAGGTTAATAGCACACACAGACGAACAATCATCCATGCTCACACTCACACCTCGGGACAAGTTTGAGTGTTCAATTAGCCTGCCATGCATGTTTTTGGAATGTGGGAGGAAACCGGAGTACCCGGAGAAAACTCATGCAGGCCCGGGGAGAACATGCAAACTCCACACAGGAAGGCCGCAGCCGGGATGGAACCCACGACCTCTGCACTGTGAGGTCAACGCACTCATTACTGGACCACCGGTCCGCCCAGAACAAATTTCAGTGTAACCGAAAAACATTCCAACAGCACTCCAAAACGGCCATGTCACTATCAGGGCCGCTGCTATCTCATGGAGGCAGAAGGAAGTGATTCCCAACGCAGCTTATGACATCCACGTGCTGCTCGCTAGCAGCTCTCCAGCTTCTCATTTCCTTTTTTTTTCCCCCCGTTTTTTTTGGGAGGGGCTTCGTGTGTGGCGTTTGCGCTCGCGAGCAGGTTAGCATGCGAGCCCCGGGCCGCCAGCGCAGCCGCTCTGACAAGGTCAAAGTTCCTTTCGCATTCTTTTGTCATTTATGCTTATTTCTTTTTTCCTTTCCCGGAGGCTGACCTTCACCGCCGCAACCACCTTGTTTCCAAATAACAACAAGACAAATTCACTGCTCTTCCTCCTCTTTCTCGTCTTACATGAATTCCCATGCGGCCAGTCTGTCTTTTTACTTTTTGAAATTAGTGCGAAGGAAATCTTGAGGCCTTACTTCCAAATTAAGTCACTGAAGGTGCTGCTTCTCAATTGCTTCTTCTTACGGCTGGCTGATGTGGCTTTCAGATTTCTGTTTTTCATAGATTTTTTTTTTTTCTAACAGAAACCAATCACCTTATTTCCACAATGTTACATTTTCCTTTTGAGGGGATTTGCTTTATTTCCCCTGACATCAAACAAGCTTAAAAAATGCCTCCCTCCCCCGCCCAGCATTAACTTACACAGAAATAAAATAAATTAAAAATGCGATTTGTTCTGTATTCAAACGTTTTCTGAAGAAAAACAAAGAAAGACATGTACTTATTGAAACAATCAAGAGGAGTCCCATTGACTCCATCGAAACGTGGAGTTTTTAAAAATACTTGAATGATTTACAATTGACACACACAACAAGGGAAAAAAAATTAGCAAGTCCAATTTTTGTGTGTGTGTGTGTGTGTGTGTGTGTGTGGGGGGGGGGTGTGTGTGTGTGTGTGTGTGGACAGTAAGATGGAAGTCACAGTTATTTCTTTGTGTGTTTAAACCATTTTACAATTGCCTCTAAACACTGTATTTCTAAATTTAAATGTGTTTAAATTGATCAGCTAACAAGTTTTATTGCTTGAATGTGCTACTTCGGTTGATTAGTTAACATTTTTAAAAAAAATGTATTTTTTTTTTTTCAAAACAAAATCCAAATCTCGTACAACAATAAAAGTAATTATTTGTTTGGAAAATGAGTCGCTACTTCTCTGCTGCGCTATGCTTTCCGACATAACATCGGATTGAAAACAAAGATGTTAGCCATGCTAGTTGGTTGGTTAGCTAGTTACTGTATCAGTGTCGAAAGCCAGTTTTGTTGTATTTCTTCCGCAAACTGTAGACACGCTAACGGCAGCTTTATATTTACGCATTCAATCCCCAAGACGTATAAATACGTCTTGAAAACCCGCTATGGCCATCTACCCTTGACGTATTTATACATCACTTCCATTTTCATTGTTATTAATTTATTCATTTTTTTGAGGATCCGGCTTATCTGCATTGTAAATCGTTTAAAATCTCTCCTCCATCCTTCTACCACTTTCCTATTGAACGGGGTATGGGTGCCATCTGTGGCAGTTCAGTAAAAGCAACATAAAACACAAATAGTTCAGGGTTTTTTTTTTTCTTTTTAATAGTAAATAACTGCCGCTAGGTTCCACAAAAAAAAACCCACATTAATCAATAACGCCAGTGAATGGCCCATCCATACAATTTGGAGACAAGCTATTAAAAATTGAATTTTCCATCATGTTCCCTTTAATGAACATGTTGATGGAATTTGTGAGCAAGAAGGCAGTCAGACAATCACAGAATCTTTCGCAGCTTGTTTTAATATCGTTTTTTTTAAACATGTA
>CAAKHF010015796.1:0-16398 GCA_901007745.1 Hippocampus kuda
TGTTGTCTGTGTGTGTGTGTGTGTGTGTGTGTGTGTGTGTGTGTGTGTGTGTGTGTGTGTGTGTGTGTGTGTGTGTGTGTGTGTGTGTGTGTGTGTGTGTGTGTGTGTGTGTGGCACATTCAGCTCTTTGTCATTTGGAAATAAACAGCAGGTTTTTCGAACCAAAACAACCATTGTCTCTTTACAAATAACTTGTATGTGTAACTCTCTTTTTCAAACCAGTGTTGAGTTATTTTATCTTTGCGCACTTATTTCTGTATGCAGGTAACGGTACGCAGATTGTTTCACTATTCAAAAAATGTTTGTCTAAAAAAATGCTGAGTGTCACACTGGACCTTGAATTCACCCTGGAGGTAATTCTTTGGCCATTGTATAGCTGGCAAATTGTGTGGAAACACCCAAACTGAAATCCTGCTAAATAGATATACTAAAATAGCGGGAAGAAATAATTGTTATTGACAAAATAATGAATGAATTTTAAACGAAATGAATGAGACTATTTCTGACATGCTTACAGCAGTTCGTGTCAAGCTAGCATTCTGTTAAGCACTGTTGTCTAATTGTGTAAACTTAAAGTTGAGAACTGCCCTGCGACTAGCTGCCAACGAGTTCAGGGTGTCCCCCACCTACTGCCCGAAGACAGCTGGGATAGACTCCAACACCCACCGTGACCCTTGTGAGGATAAAGCGGATCGGAAAATGAATGAATGAATGAATTACTCATGTGTTTATTTGGGTGCATGTTTTCCTCAGTGGATTCCGTTTTAAGATGAGTGTGTTTTTTGTAATCACTTCCCTTAACACTTGTTTTTGATTTACAATAGCCTTAGGCCAGACCTGGTTTTGCAGGGAGAAAATACATCACCACTGTCCACAAAAAAATAAAAAAAAAATTTAAAAAATGGAGTGATGCGGAATGCATACATTTTAGTGATGCTCCGGTTGGATTTACTGTACAAATACACAAATCTTCACAATTTTCACACCATTTAATGACTCTCGCTAAAATGTGACATTCCCGGTAGCTCCTCTTCAATGCATTAGATAGGACCAATATGGGACGCAACATTTCAGTGCCTTGAGCTGGCTGACGTCAAATCCAATAGAGATGGGTCTCTATGCTCTCAGCACCTCTGTGTTCCATGTTGGCATGCCACCACCTTTGAGCCTCGATTAATGTCCATCAGTCACCACTGCTACCACTATGAGTTTGAAGTCAAGCTAATTGTTGTTTGCAGTGACATGTGGCGAGGTTCCTGGCTGGTGAAGCACTGGGAGCCGGTGGTGTGATCCTATACGCCCCTGCGGTGAAGCAGAGTACTGTTTGCCTCACTTCAACAAAACTGAATAGAATAAAATTGAGTACATTCAACACCATTTTTTATTTCGGTGTACACTCACTGGAGGAAGCTTTGTCAGGCACACACCACAGCAGCCCTCTGTTCTGACATTCCAATTTGCGAATCACATATGTGCACATTCTTTATTGAAGAAAATCCGCTGTGTGTGTTTTTCAGTGTTGAGATGTTGTAAACTGAAACCTAACCGAACTTCCTTAATTGTTCGGACTGCATTATTACAGTAATCTTGATTATCGCCTTCAATCATGAGGAAAATGCACAGCTGAAGTTCAAATGGTATCTCATTCTGTACATTGTGAACTTTCCCCAATGCTTGCACTTATGGGGAAAAAAAGGTGCATTTTACTCTTCCAATTTCTTTATTGATATCAAGAGAAACAACATTCTTCAAGTACAGTTTTGTCTAGGTGCAGCAAAGGCCTTCAATGAGCAAAGTGTGTATTCTCAAACTGTAATCACTACGTGTTCATGAGTCCATATCGATAAATCCAATTTCATATTGTTGCACAATGTGGTTAATTACCAGTGAAACATGTTCACAAGCTGCACTCCATAATGCACTGCCGAGCGTGTGATTTTTTTTTTTTTGAATGCAGAAGCCGAACACTCGTCTTTAGCCCTCCTCTGTGATTGTGTGTCGCTGAGAGGCCAAGACGCTGTATCCTCGATCTGTTTCCCAGGCTGAGGCTGTTCTCTGCAGCTTGAGAAGCCGTCCGGTTCCCCATAGCAGCGGCCTTTTAGCCTCCTTTTTACCTTTCTCAAACAATGGATCCTGCCCCACTCCAAGCAGAAGCCCCTCAAACATTCAGTGAATAAAGTTAGTTCAACATGCAGCCCTTAAAGCCACCCTGAGACTGCTGCCGGGCAGGCACACTCACAGAATTGTCTGTTAATAGTCCAATTAGATAATTGCCATCTTTCACTCCTTTCCCTGTCTGTTTCCCATAAAGAAATGAATGGCACTCAGGGAGGGGGGCAGCTTGAAGGGGGCTTCTGGCCAGCTAAGGTGACAAGAAGGACCAGAGAATGTTCCTTGCACTGCGCCACTGGATTGAATTGAATCTTTGTAGCCTAATCAATGGTCTTATTGGATTACTGACCACTGCTGTGTTCAGAGATATTGTTGCACCGACAATTAAAATAGCTAAGAGTTGGTGCTGGGGTGGGTGGTTAGTGGGCTGGAAGGCGAGCGGTGCAGAGGGGTAGGGACCATTCCAGGGGTATGCATGTGTGAGAAAGTGCAGGGAGCCGAACCACTAATGACAAGTTTTGTTCCCCATTTTTTTTTTTTTTGTTTGCATCTTGCGAATGCGTAGGTTAAGATCATGAGAGCTGAAGTCAGTTTGTGGGCTTCAGTCATCTGCTTTCAGGAGGACGCAGTGAACAGGACTTTGCTGGGTTGTTTTGTCTGGCTAGCAAAAAAAACCAACAAAAAAAAAACAAGAAAAAGGAGAAAAAAAAGAAACAGGACAGCTAAAAGCTTTGAACAGAAATCTCGCCGTCACGAGTCTTCATACATCCAAAGTAATATGGATTTAATCCGAAAGCGTTTTCCTCTCTCTTCCTCTTTCTCTGTCTGTCCTTTACCACTGGCAAATTCCCTGTGTCTCTTGCCTACAATAGCGGCAGATGTGAGCATTACAGGACAACCTTGAATGGCAGCGGAGCCAAAGAGAAATAGGATCAAAGTTCACTGACATTCGACGGCAATCAGATGCGCAGTGAAAAGTTGAGGAAGAAAATGCCTTCTCGGGTTGTGGCGGCTGAAAGAATGAAACAATCGGGAACTTTTGGCGGGTCTGGAGTAGTCACATCCCTGTGACTGACTATGTTCATGTGAGGGTTCGGGGAGGCTTGGTTGCGAGGCAAGACCAATCATTTCGCTTGATTCCCTGGGCTGTCAACAAACGGACGGGAACCATCAAAACCTGGTCGATTTCCCCCCCCAAACAATTTCGAGTATTCACGAGGTTACGCAAATGTGGAGGCAGCAAAATTACGGCAATCAGTTGAAACAGCGAGGGCTGATTATGTGTCGCTCATTTATCAGCCTGATGTCTTCGTAACAAGGAAAGAGGCGCATTGAATTATCATCGAGTTTCACGGAGACGTCCAAGATCATTGGGCAAGGGAGTTGGTCAGTGATAATAGGGTTTCCTTGGCTGGGTGGCGGAAGTCTTTCACCATTAGATAGCTGATGCTACCTTGCTGCAAGGTGCTGTTTCAAAACTAAACCCACAGTGGTCAGATGATCTGTTGCGCTGTGGTCTCTTGAATTTCCTTCTTTTTTTTTTTTTTTTTTTTTTTTTTTAAACCGGGACAAAGGAAGAAGGAAAAAGAGGCGGCCAAGCTGCAGGTCTAAGAACTGAGCATGGAGGTCAGGTACAACCAAGAGACAGAAGCAATGGTGCTGAAGAATGGACTTAAGGAGGGCAAAGATGGAAAAGACTCACAGGGTAGTTTGTCCAAAAGCTTTCTAAAGGAGCAACACGGCTCTTTTTCCTCCTCTGGGACTGTGGAAAACTGTGAGAAAAACAGGGGGAGCACTGCAGACCCGGACTACTGTCGGAGAATACTTGTGCGAGGTAAATCTTGTTCTTTTGCGTGAACGAGCGGAACTCAAAAATGTAGTAACTGTTGTGAGACAACAATCATGACCTGATTTTTATTATTATTATTATTATTATTACTTTTTTCTTTTATTATGTACTTCTTTCTCCCTTTTTTTTTTTTTTTGTTGAATGACAAATGGCTTAATATCTGTAATTACAATAAGGTAACCTTATTAGGCCAAACGTTATTTTTTCAAAAAGCAAAGTCATGAACTCATTGGAGTGAATTTTAACAGTTACTAGAAAAGCAATACTTGCAAAGACTAAAGTTACAGTTATTTGCAAATATGAAACCGTTTCTGAAATGATGTATTCCTCATTGCCATCACTACATATTTTTGGGGCGAATCTGTTAATTCAATCCTAATTTCTAATTGTGTATTTTAACAATTGGTTGAATCTTGGAAGGAGGAGGAAAAAATTAAACACG
Source organism: Hippocampus kuda (assembly GCA_901007745.1). Lineage (NCBI taxonomy): Eukaryota > Metazoa > Chordata > Actinopteri > Syngnathiformes > Syngnathidae > Hippocampus > Hippocampus kuda. Next base: position 4,404 of record CAAKHF010015796.1, read on the forward strand.
TTAACATTTGTTCATATGTTTTTTTAAATATCTTTTGGCCAAAGAAAAGTCACTGAGTATGGAAGAATTGTTGTTGTATTTCGAGTTTATATTCTTGTGTTGTACCTTAGTGAAGACATTATCATGTACTGATGCAAACTATTTTCATTCAATAATTATTATACATTAAAGGCCAACGTGATTATGTTAAGATAGTATTTTATTATAGATAATTAATTTTACTCAATAAATTAAAAAAAACAATGATGGTAGTATTTCCTGAATTTCAGTTAATTCTCCTGCGCTTGAAAAATTGAATGGTGGAAAGAGTTACTTCAATTCAGCAAGAGAGGGGACAACTTTTGTGGTACATATCAAAATTAGATTTCAATTTGGATTATTTACTAGACATCATTCCAAATGTGAAAAAAAAGAGAGGTGGTATTAAATGAAACAGAACATTGGAATAATTTGCGCACATTGAAGTTGATTTATTAATCAATGATTTAGTCCCTCAATTTCTTTAACGCTGTGCAACCTCTGAATTTATTTGCACAGTTTCTGTGTTTTATAATCAGCGTCATCTTAGTTTGCTGCTTCGCCATTCCATACAGTAGGATTTGATGTGCTTATTGATGATAAAAGTATTTGATTCACAAAGTAAATGGTAAGACTTAAAATCATTATCATTTCGAATAATCATTCCTATCTGACTATTTTAGCAACAATGTTTATAATCCTGCAGCATTACTTAGAGCTCTGCTTCTCTGTATCTCCCACTATGCAGCGCACCGTGTGAGTCAGCTTTGTTGTCATTGTTGTAGATGCAAAAGGCTCCATCAGAGAGATTATCCTACCCAAGGGTTTGGATTTGGACCGGCCCAAAAGAACCCGCACCTCTTTCACTGCAGAGCAACTCTACAGGTTAGAGATGGAGTTTCAGAGGTGTCAGTATGTTGTGGGAAGGGAGCGAACGGAATTGGCCCGTCAGCTCAATCTGTCCGAAACTCAGGTAGGTGGCTCATTTTCACCGTCTTTCTCAGTCTTCAATATCATGAATTATCCTTACCTTCTTTCTTTAGTTTGTTCTTAAAATAATAACCATGGAGTTTAAATCATGTCAATTACTGTGTGAAAACAATTTAATTTCAATCAATGTGGGGGTCTCCTGGGCTTTGGTTGGATTTTTTTTTTTTTTTTAACAATGCAATGATAAATTGAAAAGGCAAGGCAAATTGTGACAATATTTCATGATAACTAGCGCTTTGATATGTATGTGTGTGTGTGGGGCGGGGGGGTGATGAGGTTGAAAACTGTCACGAGCTTGACAGTAATTTATTTTCATCTGTGTTCAATGAACACGTGAGCATTTAAATCAACATGGAGCAACACAGTAATAAATAAATGATGAGAAAGGCACCATAGTAATCCTTTTATTGGCACTGTGTTGCTGTGTTCAGCCTCATTAATCCACTCGTTGAAATGTTTGGAAATTCAGAATTTGAACTGGGGGTGAGGGGTGGGGGGGAATCATTGGCATACTTTTCAAGACGATGAGAATACAAAGGAAGAGTTTTTAAACCTTGATTGTATTTCCAATAATGTCAAGTACAAAAACGTTTTCATGATCATGTAGTGTAATGTTTTGTCGTTCTCATGAGCTGTCTTTGTTGAATCAACGGGTTATCGCCTTTAGAGTGAAGGTGTGGCATTCATTTCAATTTAATTTACCTTGTCCTGGGAAGAACTACAAGGTCGGAAGTAGATTTGAACACTTCTCGATATATTTGGCACGTCGTGTTTTATTTGATTCATGTTTCAAATTGGACTTAGTCTGAAAATGGTATTTAGTGAAACAACTTTGACACAGCTTGAATTTCGACTCACATAAATGTAACTGCCCCTCACTTGTGAATCAATGGTGCCCATGATTGCAATGGACTTTACAGATGAACCGCTCTTTATAAAAGTACGCTCAAACACTTTTTAAGAAGAATGTAACATTGACCAATGGATTTTTTTTCCTCAAGAACAGTCTAGATGGAAAAATAAGTGTATTTCGTTCATTCTACGGCCTCATAATGTTATACAATATAGCCTTATAATTTCAAGATTAAAGACTCAAAACAAAATTTCTTTAAAAAAAAATATAATATATAATTCTTGCCAACATCTATATAGATACGTAATGTATGGAAAGGTTAGACCAGATTACATTTTAACACTTAATCCAAATAAAGATTACATAGAGCTTATAATGTGCTCGATTGCAACTGCAGGCAGCAATGATGCAAGTCGCTATGGAACAGATTGCGGACGGTCTCTCTTATACGTATGTGTGAGGGGTCAGCTAGAGTTCACGCGTCATGGATGAACTGCGTTTGCACTCTTGAGTTTGACACCATATTTCAAAGCAGGTCAAGCCGTAACGCTGTCGGATTTAGACTAGAAGGAATCATGAGAGTCTGTTTCGGGGCTTTGGTAACTTTCACAATAAAGCGAAAGTTGTCCATTTAGTCAAAATCGGCTAACCGTGACCACGTTTTCATCCTTGTTGCTAATTAAATTGTGCAATGAAAACGTGCTTTTCAGCGTGGCTGAAGGCGGTTGACTTTTTGCAGAGGTCTGCACGTCAACCTTTTCGCGCAAACATGAATTCGAGGCCCGAAACAAGATTTCTGTTTGAAGTCGAAAGCTCATCTTCTCAGTTTGAAGGAGGAGTAAGACCTCAACTCGTTGTCCGTGTCAATTCACAGAAACTAAATCACAATGATTAAATAAAGCTTTGTTCCATCAAAGTCACATGCTGCTACAATAATCAATCATTTTTATTTCTCAGCTTCTCCAGGACTAAAAAGATTTGCTGTGATGGTATGAGCAGTGGGGTTTTTTATGAACAAGAGAGCATTGTTTACATCAAATGGTTCAAACAATTTGGTCAGTGCAATGCAACGGTAAAATCCGTTTGGCTTTTGGGAGTAAGCAGTTACGAAAAGTGAACAGAAGCTCCATCAGAATAACAAATAAAGGACCTACTGAGTCATTAGAATTCTTTTTTTTTTGATTCAGTGGTACTGAATTTGAAAAAAATATTGAGTTATTGCTGCAGTTAATTGAGATGAACAGATTCAGGTTCACAAATGAGCGTGAAATGACACACACCAAATATTTCATTTTAACTCGAAGATAATTGATCTGTCTTGTCTGTGATCTCGTTTGATGGACAAACCATTTCCCGGTATTTAGGAATTGACTACATCCAACAGTGTTTGTGTCGGCCTTTCTTGCATGTTTCCTGTGTTGGCATACTGAGCATCCATCCACCTGTATGTGCATGACACTACCTGATTAACGCAACCTTGAAAAATAATTCCATTGAATGTTACCCGGGATTTTGCTGATCATTGGCAAAAAAATGCTTTGTGTCACATTGAGAAATGAATTAATTAGCAATGCTCTGGGAAAACATCTTTCATGATCTTCACAATACGCAAGTTAATTTGGTATTTAATCAGCATGGCTGTGGAGCAACTGCCATGATTTGCGCAGCGCTCTGCTGTGTGCTTCAAAGGAGTAAGAATGACCCAAAGGTTGGTTATTAGCTGAATCAAAATGATTAAGCTCAAATGACCCCCGAATATTCTACGCTATACATATTTACTGTATCTTTCATAATAGTGTACCTGAAATAAATGTTTTATATTACATCGCTACACAGTTCATTCAAATTCATGTCATCCATTTCAATATCTTTCATAAATATCATTTTAACTCTGCTCGTGCATCATCAGCAAATAAGTCGCTAATGATGAAAATGCACCTTAGGAAGACATTGGAAGAGGGCTGTTGTCGTGCCCTTAAGCAAGGCCCTGAACAACCGCTCTCAGCTAAGGGGCACAGCACCAGCAACGTCTCTCCTTGCATGCTTCCGCATGTGTCGTCTGTTTCTCTGTATGGTGTGAAAACAAAACTCTCAATCTAATTTCCATGTGATGACAATTCATGAATTCAACATCTCTGTGATTAACCTTTTTTTAAAATCTGGGTCAGTAAGTCAAAATGTAATCGTCATTATGTTTACATTTAGAATACTATACAACTGAAATACATTATTTGAATTGACTTTAAGAATTTAATTTTTGTTGTTGTTTTTTTTCATTATTATCATTTCCTTTCGTCAATGATTATCCGTGTGAAATGTCAAGGCTCGACTGGCTTTATAGTGAGATGTGTGGAACCCATGTGTATGAAAATAAATTACCAAAACGGATTGCAATTGTTAGTGTGATGGGTTAGCTAGCCTCTTAAAATAATACAATGACCTAGGTTATATATTTTGAACTTTTTTTTTTTGCCTTCAACATCTCCTAAGGATGCTGAGCACCTCTGCTAAAATCTGCTACATCCTTAAACATATAATTCATTTCTTCTTCTGAAATGAAATTGCCGGTAAATATAATCTAATCAGAATTTAGTTCTGTTTTTCGTGTTTTGTGATCTGAAAAAGTGTTTTAGGAGTGTATCATTATTTTAGGCAAGTGGCAATATGCATTGCCTTGTTACTGGCGAGCGACCAGTTCAGGGTGTAGTCTGCCCTCTGCCCACAGCCAGCTGGGATAGGCTCCAGCACCCCTCGCGACCCTCTTCAGAATAAGCGGTTTTGACAATGGCTGAAACTGACAATATGCATCAGGCACGTGATCACTGTGTCCTTCACAATCACTTTTTTTTTTTGGATTGGCAGCGATTTCAGAATGCTTTTTTTTTTTGTCCCACACTCAGCTGCTATAGGGGCTGCGTTTTTGCCTTAACCCTGAACTACTCTTCAGACTGTAAAAAGTGGATGTATGTTTGGGTTTCCTTTCCCTATGAAGGCCTATGTACATCGTATGTACATCTGACCCACGGCCCGGCCCGCTGGGAGGTCCGTGCAGTCTGTAGTATGAATTTTGAAAGCAAAAAAATACATGAAAAACAATTGATTGATTTAAAAAAAAATGTAATTCCTAAATTATCCATTAGGGGTAAACTGTTTTAGTCGCAGTAGAGAGGCACATTGTTATTGTAGCAGAAGAAGCGTCACTGAAGTGCAGATGAAAACAGATGATGCCAGTGCGCCTTCTGCTAATTACGGTGTAGTCTACCCTCTTTAGCCAAAATGTCTTTGTCAAACAAGAGAAAAGTGGATGGTGAGTGCATTGTTTTCCAAGAAAATGGACCGGTTCTTAGTTCTTCACAAAGGTGAGTGTAATCAACAAGTGTCAAAAGGAACATGACGTGGCGCCACTGAGACTCATGGTGAAAAAAATACGACCGCTTGCAGGGACATTAGAAGTGAGAAGATAAATGAATTGCTAGCGGTCTGAGGAAAAAGCAGTCAGTTTTTTTTTGTTTTGTTTTGTTTTGTTTTTATTTATCTTTATGTATTTTGAAGCAGCAGTCGATTTTCATCCGAAGCCAAGAGGTTAATGACGCAGCAGTAAAAGCCGCCGATGTGATTGCTAATGAAATAGCATCAGCAACAAACATGTATTCCTACCGCGCGTGCGTTAAAATAGGCATGCAGAAAGCTGCAGAATTCGTGGGTCCCGAGAAGCTACAAGCGTTTTACCAACATCAGTCTGACGATCAATACTTTAAAACACGTAGTGAAGACATTTCTTGCATTTTTTGTTGTTGTTGCAGTTGATGAGAGCACTGACAAATTTGTAAAAATGTTGCACTGACATGACACACGTTGCTGAACTGTCCATATTCGTATAGACATTGAGCGTCACTCAGGAGTGCCTTGTGTTGACAAAGGAAGGGAGGAGGAAGGAAGCAAAGAAGGATGTAAGGAAAAACATGAGGGAGGAAATAAAAGGAAGAAGGGAATGAAAGAAGATGAAAAGAAAGCAGAGAGGGAAGGAATGGTCAAAACAGGACAAGAGGATTTATTTATTTGTATTCATTTAGTTCTTTTTTTTAGTGACTGTAGTTTATTATTTTTGTATGGCACATTGTTGATGTTTTGTAAAAGGATATTTCATTCATATAAAAATGTTCTTAGTGTACTTGTACTTTGCACAAAAAGAAATGGAAAAACATGGACTTATTGTTGTTCATAGGTAATTATGCTATGACTTTACTGGTCCGGCTCGCTTGACATTTAATTAGGCAGTATGTGGCGCCTGAATGATACTGAGTTTGGGGTCTATAGTGTTACGCAATCTTGTGCCTATTTGAAAAATACCCTTTTTTTTTCTCCATGTGTCTTTGTCTACAGGTAAAGGTTTGGTTCCAGAACCGGCGCACAAAGCAGAAAAAGGACCAGGGGAAAGACTCAGAGCTTCGCTCAGTCGTTTCGGAAACTGCAGCGACCTGCAGTGTCCTCAGACTGTTGGAGCAGGGTCGGCTGCTCACACCCACGGGCCTACCAGGCATCTTGCCCCACTGTGGTAGCGGCACTTTGGGCTCAACCCTGCGGCCCGCCTCCATTAACATGGGCAACAATACCAGCAGCATCGGAGGTAGCAGCCCAACTCTACCCGCTGTCACCAACTCCGGGACGGTGCCAGGCCTGCAGAGTTCCGCGGCGGCTCACAGCTTATTTAGCTTCTCCATGCCCTCCTTACTCGGCGGTGTCACCAACCGCATGTCGTCAAACCCGCTGACCATGGCCAGTTCATTGGCCGGCAATCTGCAAGAACTCTCTGCCCGCTATCTGAGCTCTTCTGCTTTTGAACCTTACTCGCGGACCAATGGCAAAGAATCCATGGACAAGAAGATTCTGGACTGATGCTGTCTTTTGATGTGGAAGTATGTTTTTTTCCTCTGGAATTTTTGGGTTGTTATTTGGCTTAACCTGTCTCTGTTTTAGTCACTGTCTCATCTGTCTGTGTCATCGAGTTTAGTGATTGTCTGGTAAACGAGATACATATCAAGACCTCCACACACTCATCTCGTATAGACAGATTTGGTTGTGGAAATGTTGTCTGTAAAATGTTAATGGAGCTGTGATTTTGAGAGGCAATTCTTAAAGGGATCATTTGAAGATCTTTCAGATTCAGAAAACGCTCTAAGGTAATCGACTTCAAATATTCTTTCAAAAAAGGTCGGGGGTGGGGGAGGCCGCACAGTGCATAGGGTTATGACATGACAAAAGGAGGCCAGCATAAAAAGATATTTCTTGACTGTGTAATATTATTTCATGTATTGGGTAGTTCAAACAAGACACAAGACGTGAGTAGTTGTAGAGAAAGAAGCTGTTTTGTGTAGCAATACTGTATGTCAGATGACACGTGTCACAGAGTCACCTGGTTTCGAGCTGTCTTGTATATTCATTTGTGAGAAACTTGGTTTCAACAAAAACATTCAAGAGATGTAGTGGTCATTCAGCAGAACTGCTCATTGTCTTCTCAATGGTTTATTGAAGACTGGAATATTTTTGTTCAGCGCGTCTGTGGTGGTTTTTGTCCTCAACTTGCAGTACCCAACCTTTACTTTTGATCATTTTTCTTGTCTGTGATTTTGCTACCATTGTGACTTTTGCTGTATAGTCCTTTAGAAAAGCTTAGCTTTTCACCAGCAGTGTGCTGCTTGCTGTGATGATCACCAAAATGGGAAAAGGTTTATCAGCCTCAAAGAAATCCCTTTAGCTCCTTTGTGAAATCAGCGGCCATTAAGGCAGATACACTTGGAGAAAGGGTGAAATGTTTGTGCTATAAAAATACTGCAAATGAGAGATGTATGTTTTAAAATGGGTATTTTATTGTAAATTATTCAATTTTGTAATTATTATATTAGTATATCTGGTAAATCAAGGATGAATGAATGTACTGAACGGATTGCGTGATCAGTTCAAAGCTATTTAGTGCTGTGTTGTGAGGTTTGTCAAATGTGCGGTCCAAATGTGGATATATATAGACTGTATATCATGTATACTGTTTGGCTACATGCTTTGCCTTGTTTCTTTACTTCATCTTCCCATGAATCAAGTTTATTGATACATTCCGTGACTGTTTTATATATATCTAATACATGGTTTGATAAGTATGACACCCGATTTTTTTTTTCAGTCTTTCAATGTGCAAAAAGACCACACTCATAACCATTATCCCAAAGCAGGACCTCTTTAAAACGGCAGATATTTAAATACGAGGTTTATAAATAATGTGACGACTGCCTTGTTTCATTCAATTTGATAAATTTGAGTAATGGCTGTTGACATGGTTTGCTCTTTTCCAATATCATGATATTAATGTCAATTCAATGAAAAAGATTGCTACTCTTTTTGTTTTTTCCCCTTAACGCATACTGTAATGCTATCAGTATTTATTTATTTATTTATTTTTTATCCAAATGAAGACATAATACATTTGGCAACTTGTTGAATGCCGCGTTGACATTGCCCAGAAAGCAGTATTTCTTTAACCACCAGTTAAGGTTCCCTACTTTTTGGGCTCCACCTTTGCTCTCATAGCAAGTCCTCATCAAGCCAGTTACTGCTGCATCCAATGAATTATTATACTCCATTCCAGCTCATGCATATGTATGATGAAAATTGATGTAATTCTTAAGAATAAGGTCGCTCAACATGGGAATCTTTCCGACAAAACTTACTGCGTGTGTGTAATCAATTGACTGAGTTGGGGAAACAACAAATTTCTTTCTGAAATACCGAGATGGTCGCCGAGCCGGCCAGCTACTTTGAGAACACTTTGTCCAGCATGTAATCCATTACCTCTAACGAAATTATTCAAAAAGGTCCAGGATCAAGAAAATAATTTTAGATGACACTGGTAGTCATCACAGTGTCTCACCTTCAGAGAAATGTGTCTGACTGTAAAAATAAATGTTGAATTTTTCCAGTAGTGGAACATGCTCTCCACTGTATATTGCAAATGTTTTACTGTGTTAATTTACTACTCGAACATTCAGTAAAAACATACTGATTCAAATTATCACAGCAAACTCGTCTGAGATAAAGGAACCAACAATTTCAATTATAAGAGACAGAATGAATGGATCCAGTTCATTACAGTACACTCATCTTTAAATTTTAACGACATTACAATATACCAATGAAGCAGGTAAAATAGACTTGTACAATAGGCTATAGAAACGTGGCTGAGAAGTACTGGAGAAAAAAAATGATGGGACTTTAGTGAGGAGGAAACTATTAGGGCTCACACTTCTGGGTTTAGAAAAAAAGAAAAACATTTGTTTCTACAGCATCTGTCTTGGGAATCCCCCCTTGGAGAAGGACTGGGGAGTGGAGGTCGCATTTATGCTTCCTAACACCCCTCCAACAACCCTCCAAAGTCCCTCCCCCCACCCCCATCTATTCTCTTTCTTCACCCTAAGTCTAATTAGGATGAAGAAATGTGTTTTTTGTAAGAGTGTGTGTGTGTGTGTGTGTGTGTGTGTGTGTGTGGGGGGTGTGTGTGTGTGTGTGTGTGTGTGTGTGTGTATTTTGGGGTGCGGGTCCTCGAGGCTGTCATAGGAGCAGACCACCAACACATTTTCTCTCGTCACATGGTCCTCAGAGTATTCAAGCTCACGTCGGCGAAAGAGAGGTCACATCCTGTCTTGTTTTTTTCTGTGACTGCTTTTTTTTTTTTTGGGTGGTGGGCCTTTGTCGTGCCTTGGGTTTCAGTGCTAACGAACTAACACGCCTCCAGCAACAGTAATCGTAAGGTTTGCATTGCACTGCAAAATATTTCAAGGAAGCTCTTTTTGTCTTCACGTGTTTAGGGGAAAAAAACCATGTTGCATGGCTTTATTGTCCTGCTTTTTTCAAAATAATGAATCTCATGAAGTAATCAAACAAGTGGAATTGCTGTAGAGATTGTTCAACTTTTGGATTTGAAAACAGAAAGCCATTGTAAAGTATTGCTTTGATGGCTTGAGTTTGTACCTGAGCTTTGTGGGGTGGCCTCTAAATTTTTAGGGATGGTGATTCCATGAATAAATAAATGAATATTGAGTAGAAAAACTAATACAATTATTTCTCTTTTCATTTTAAGGTATAAAATGAAATAGCTTGAGTCGGGAATGAAAAAAAAAAAGACTCCGTTGCTTAAGAATAACAGAATTACACTTCATAAATAAATATCCATCCATTATCTGAACTGAGGGTCGCAAATAACTAAAAATACATGCAAATATCGAAGCTAACAGTTTTTACATGAAACTAGCAGCCATTATGTTTTGCTTATTCTGTTGAATGATATATGTCCTTCAACTGTGAGCTTCTTAAGTTGGTGAAACTGAGACGAAACTGAAACGGCGAGATTGGTCCTTTCGGATGCTATGTCCTTGGTCGTTGATGTGCCATAAGGTTTATCTAAGGCATCCAGTTAAATTGATGATTATTGAAAACAACAGCAATATATTAAAAGTCACCAAACCATCCATCCATCCATCCATTTTCCGATCCGCTTTATCCTCACAAGGGTCACAGGGGGTGCTGGAAGCCTACTGACAAAGCTAAAGAACTCACAAAGGATATATGAGAAAAGCTAATTCAAACTTAGATATTCATAAAATTATATACCTGTATATATGATTTGAAAATGCCAGTCTTTCATGTTCAGAACTTCAAATTGATTAAGAAATGCAAAATTGGTGGTTCAGGTGATGGGTAAGTCACAGCCATGTAGACCAACAAATATTTGAATGACAACCACTTGGAAGATTGTTTGGGGTGCTGTGACTCGCCGCTTTCACATGCACGACAAGGAGGTGCTTGAGTAAAAATGGGCTATTACAGTGGTCCCCAACCGTCCGCGGACCGGCACCGGTCCGCAGGGCATTTGGTACCGGGCTGCACAGAAAGAACTTGCCTTAATTCCTTTTTATTTATTTCGGAATACGAAAGATGATTTATTTTGAAAAATTACCGGATTCTCCGTTACATCCGTCTGTGTCACGCTTGACCCACGTCAAACCACGCTTCTCCATCACGTGACCGATTACGCTAAAAACAAAACGCTGGAGGTCGCAAAATGAGTTAAAAAACTGCTGGAGATCGTAAATGACGGCGGCCTTAAAAGTACGTTCGAGACAACTGGATTAAAGTTATGGCTGAATACTCTGAGATCGCCACAATAGCACTGTTGCTATTTCCGACATCCTACCTGTGTGAGGTGGGGGTTTTCTGAAGTAACGGCGACTAAAACAAAATTACGAAGTAGACTGGACGTAAACCACACACTTGAGGTGTCATTGTCTCCTATTACCCCGAGATGGGACCGTCTAGTTGCAGAAAATCAAGCTCGGGGCTGTGGTGAGTCGTCATTTTCATGCACTTTGAATTTGCGTTGTATCGTATTTTGAAGGCATTAAACATTACCATAGCGATCAGTGTTGCGGCTAGATTAGACGCTCCTTGTGTTTATTATTATATTTCGAAAACACCACAGTTTTCATGCAGCTCATACCATATTATTTTGTTGTATTAATCCGCCACATCTTAAATGCCGGTCCCTGAAAATATTGTCTGACATAAACCGGTCCGTGGGGCAAAAAAGGTTGGGGACCCCTGGGCTATTATGTTAAGTTGCTCATAAAAAGTCATTACTGCACCCTCACAAAACAGCCCACTGTAATATGCCAAACAGCACGCAGACAAGTCTCAAAAGTTTTGTCATTTCAAATCAAGTAAAACATTTTTTACATCGCTCTTAATCACAAAAAGTCTCAAAAAGCTTCACATGCCCGCAGTTGACAAACATGCACAATTAACAACCCTGATCAGGAGGGCAAGGAAACATCCATCCATCCATTTTCTGAACTGCTTTATCCTCACAAGGGTCGCAGGAGGTGCTGGAACTTATCCCATCTGTGTTTGGCAGTAGGCGGGGACACCCTGAACCGGTTGCCAGCCAATCGCAGGTCACACAGAGAAGAACACCCATCCGCGCTCATACTCACACCAAGTGACAATTTTGAGTGTACAATCAGCCTGCCATAGCATGTTTTGGAATGTGGGAGGAAACGGGAGTGCCTGGAGAAAACCGACACAGACACGGGG
>CAAKHF010015798.1:2115-23415 GCA_901007745.1 Hippocampus kuda
AAGATGTGCGCGTTTGTGTGTGTCGGTTTTAACACTACAGTACAGTTTTATCGTCCCACTCCAATGGAAAGCTCATATCAGTATCTAACTTCAAAATACAGTATCTTATTTACTTCTCAATTAACAAAAAAAAAAAACGGAGTTGAAATTAAGAATAATCTGAAGTAATTTTTACATACAGCGCATGCTTTTCATTGAACCAACTGGAGTACAGTATGTTGCTGTGTGATTGTATGTGTGTGACATTGTGAGTTTGGCGATCACCTGCGAATGTGTGTGCCACGTGTGTGTGTGTGTTATTTTTTATGAATGGTGCTTGAGTAAAAAAAAAAAAGCAAATAATTTTTGTTTGAGGTTGTGAAAGACATGTTTGTGTTGAAACAAAATGTTCTATACACCCCTTTGAATCGTGTATATTTGCTTTGTGGACAGTTTTTGTATCATTATTTGACACTTGCTGATGACATGCTCTGCATTGTTTATCTCTACCTGTTGTTTATTTCTACCTGTTCTACCTCTTTCAGTGACATTAAATATACATTGTCAAGTGTGTGAAGTCTTTACATCCTTTTTTAAATGAAATGTGTTGTGTTTTATGTAAAAATATAATCTTTTGCATTCAAATGTGAATTCTTTATTTTTGTGGTATATGATTTTGGTATTGAACTATGCAAGAATAAAAACATAAAAAACAAACAAACAAATGGATGCTGCAGAAGAAACTATATTAACCTGAATGTGTGTGTGGGAGAGTTTGTGCATGCCGTTTGCTTTTCTGCACGGCTTTGCGACATCTCTAAAGCCACTTAAAATTGAACTGAGGCTTTCTAAGGCCCAGTGACGATTTAACAGACAACCTTTCCCCTAATGACGGAGTAACTTAACAATGTCAGTGGATGAAACGCATAACAGAATTAATCCACCTGTATGCACAGTGCAGCTTTTCGGGTGCACAAGCAAACGCTGGTTGGGAGGAGATCCACACACCACGTCGTGACATTTAAAATTCAAATTATAAAATTATTTGTAATGTTTCTTTTTTTTTTCATAAAACAGTTAAACGCCACGACATGGTTTAGACAAAGTTTATTGCTGTAAAGGAAATTAACTTTTCCCGCACCAAGTGTTTACTGGAAGACAGCACAGAGCACAGTTTTTTTTCTGTTAATACAATAGAAAAGTTAAGTTAAAACCTTCATTGCATCTTAAATGTTTTTTTCCCCAAGATTGTCACGCCTCACTGTCAGAGTTGTTCACTCGGACAGTTGAAGAGATTGTCTTTTCTGCCGGCAGGAGGCGCAGTTTTCAATGAAGCCACTCCGTGTGCGCCGACCAACTGACCCCTGACCCCTGCAACCTCTGCCAGCCTTTTTATTGATTGTGTATGCAAATTACAAGTGATATATCAGAAAAACACTCCCTTCTTCACATGTCACACCTCTCAACCCAGCCCACCGATACGCCCCTCAGAGGCCAAAACATCGCTGGGTACAAACAATGGATACCTTGTTACTTCAATGGGTAGATTTTGCAAACTGAAGACATCTTATCATGCTGCCTTCCCAAAATTGAACCTTCCTGCCGACATTATCAGTTAATGAGGACTTGGCTTTATTCAGCTCAAGTTGGCCCTTTTTCTGTGTGCTCCATTGTGTACAAGTTGTGAGAACATACCGTTCGAGGTCAATCAAGCATATACTGAAATGAAACTTTAAAACATGATAATATTAAGTTCGCCTTTCTCCATCACTCACCAAATATACAACATTTAAGAAACCAATTCTTTTTCAAACACTTCGGTTTGCTTCTTTTCTCTTTGTGGGGGAAAAAAAAACTAACAAACAACTGGTGTTACAAATTGTTCGACAGCTGACTTGGTATCAATATTTCAGTATAAAAGTTGTTCATCATGACCTTTTGATTGCTCTTGAATAGACCAGTGGTGATCAACCCGCGGCTCGCAAGCCACATGCGGCTCTTTGGCTCGTTCAATACGGCTCCCGGGCTTTCACACGACAAGTGCAGTGACGATGCCATTCAAACAAGGCGCTAAATACACAGAACGTACTACGTCAGCCTATCATCAATCCTGTTACTTGATTGACATAGAGGGCAACCAATCAGATGACTGCATCACCGCTCATGCGCAAACAACGAATTACCTCCGATTTTAAGGCAGGGGTGCCCAATACGTCGATCAAAACCGACCGGGAGCCAGCAAACTGGTCCCAAGTCGACTTCAATACGCTTACATTTATATTTTATAATGTAAATACTTTTTGTTCTTCTACTTGACCGTTTCATAATTTTACTGCTGTAAATTGGGAATTTCTCCATTGTGAGACAAATGAAGGTTTCCTTATCTTATCTTATGCTGTTCACGACTTGGCCGCTTGGGGGCAGTACAAAACATACAGTACAGTGCACTTACAGTATCGTGCACATGAAGACGTCACAGCCAACAGTCATTTGTCAGCTCAGAGAGAACAAAGAATTCGGAGGGGAAAGTCCCCCCTGCCGACATGGCAGCAACATAGGTAAGCCTACTTTGGTCTCGGAGTGTAACAACAGGGACCCAAACCCCTAACACTTGGACCAGTGCCTTTCTGTTGATTTTTGGGTTTGCAGCATCTGGACCAACAAGCAAGAAGAAGCAGAAGCAGCAGAAAGAGTAGCACTACGGGGATGAGTGACACATGTCTTCTTCCTGTCAGGAGAACATTTGCAAGGGAATACAGGGGGACAAAAACACGTACATTAGGTTATTCATAAAACTAAATGTTTACTTTGACAAAACACATATGTTGGCTTTCTTAAGAAGTTTTTTTTTAACAAAAACAGAAAATGTTAGGTTTATAGCTTCAAAATTGTCTTTTTTAGATTACGAAATGTATTATTAAATATGAACGTGGTCAAAGGCTTTCCTCAAGACTCAAAGTAAGCTTTGTTTTCAAAAACAGGCCTTTTCGAACGACTGAAAGTGGTCTTGGTTCATGAAAACAAGATACGTGATCTTTGGCAAGAGGTCAAAAATGACTTTTGGCAAAAACACAAACTGAAGCTCATTAATATGACTCCAGATGCGTCTTTGTTTACATTAACACAAACAGAATGTTAGCTTTGTCTGTTGCGTGTTTCGAAGGGGTGGACGCGGATGAAGTGCATGTGTGCACTATGTCTTGACTGCTATCCAGTGTAGCTGATGTCGACTTACCTGTCGAAGAAGGAATTGGGAAGATTTCAGTGCAGTTGACTGTGAATAGCAAATGAAAAATAGACGTCAGACCTTGTGCATGTCCAATACTGTAATTCCTCAAATAGTGGCTCTTCTCCAAAAGCTGTTTGTTACGCTCATTCCAGCTACAGGTGATTTGCTCTCCAGTATTTGTGCAGCCGGAGAAGCACCGAATTTATCTGTGACGCTCAGTGGACTTCAATCCACAGGTGTTGTTTTTTTTTTTTTTTGGGCCACCCTGATCGACAGTTGGTTGCTCCGCAGTGATGGTTGTGTTTCATGTTTTTTTAATAATGACGCGATTTATTTGCAATTGTTAATCTACCTTCAGTCTATCTTCATTTACATGTATTCGCGCAGCAGCATTGTGCATTTCGGTTTCCGGGGAGCTACCATCAACCTCATGATGTTCAGGTGGTCACGCAGCACTGTTGTGCTTTTATTCAATCAACACCTCCGGCTACTATTTTGCAAGAGGTGGAGGTATTGAACAAGAATGAATATTAGACTTACCCGGGCACTTGATGACTTGCACAGAGTCCTGAGGAGAAAGAACAACAGAAGTTTATCTCTTAGCATTTTTGGTCTTCAGAAAAAAAACGTGGAGACCGTGTCACTGGTGGAACTGTTTTCCCACCTCTCTGGGGCAATCTCTGTTGCGTTGGATGTCCTCCGCGCAAACCCTGAGATGAAGATATGTGTCGTCCCACTGCTGGACCTCATTGTTGCTTACAGACTCCATGTAGTTGGCCAACACGTGTGTCTGTAAAGCACGGATGCACGAGCATTAACGCAGGTTGTTAATGCTCGTCTTGTAATGCTTTGCTCTTACTCGAGTTGGACTGCAATTTGGCTATAAATCTGGTGGCGGGGGGCAAATTATGAACAGGTTACTGTCATGTTGCGTGATGGGAGTGGACCCAAAAAGCAAGGAAGCAGGAGAGGCAAGGTGTACTGAATCAAATGTATTTAAAAAAAAAGAAAATACAAGCAGACTGACGAGACAACAAGAAACACCTAGACAAGACACAAAAGGGTTAAGGGAGCTTATTGTTTGACACAAGGGACCCGGATGACATGAACGGGTGGAAAGAAAACTAAACGAGGAAGACAAAAGTACATGAGGAAAACAAACAAACAATCTATGAAACAAAACCAAATGTAATCTCAACAAAAACAGAAGCATGACCGGTACTTGGTACACGGTCCAAACGTGGCAGACGGAAGAGATTCATATACAGTGATCCCTCGCTCTAACGTGGTTCACTTTCCGCGGCTTCGCTGTTTCACAGGTTTTTTTTGGAGCAGTTTTTTAATGCTTTTAACCCTTTAAATCAGAACGCGTAGGCGGCACCGCGTGTCAACAGTACAGTATTTCCAAAAATTATTGTCGTTATTTGTTGAAAACCTTTGTTTTTTTTTTGTAATTG
This sequence comes from Hippocampus kuda, assembly GCA_901007745.1. Taxonomy (NCBI): domain Eukaryota; kingdom Metazoa; phylum Chordata; class Actinopteri; order Syngnathiformes; family Syngnathidae; genus Hippocampus; species Hippocampus kuda. The sequence goes on from CAAKHF010015798.1 coordinate 6,781, forward strand.
GGGCTGATTTCACTATATACACTGTATAGTTAAATATTGTATAATAACTGTAAAAAAAATAAAGTTCACTACTTCACGGATTTCACTTATCACTGGTTCTTTTTGGAACGTAACCCCCGCGATAAACGAGGGATTACTGTATGTCGTTAGGGCAGTATTGTCGCAGTGACAGAAGGTGAAGTGGATAGCGAGATGAAAACACACACACACACGCACACACACACACACACTCACAGTCCCTCTGGTCCAGTCATAACGAGGGCAAGGTGGCTTGTTCTCTCCGACAATTTTGTAGTGCCATCCCTCGGAGTCGTGTGTGACAGCACAGGTGGCACTGGTCGGGTGCCCATTGGTCAATCCCACCAGAAGAAGAACTGGCAGGCAAGAGAATGGAACAATTAGACTGTGAAAGCCCAAATTACCATAAGCTTAAACGTTAGGAAAACAAGGAATATGGAACTACAGTGGACCACTACATATATTGATTTGCATTCCGATGTGATTCTATTTTTTTTTTTTCAAAATCATGTTAATCACGTCTGTCTTAAGATGGGCCCTCTTACAACTCAGTAGGGGAGTCACAGGTTTGACGGAGACTGCCATGGAGGTGATGAAACACCCGCTAGGCCATCATTGGCTGCGGATGATCAGAAGCCATTGCTTGTCCAATCACTGATTGCTTACTGTGTTGGCTGATGTAATAATTTTTTTTTTTTTTTTGTTTTAACACAGGCTATGTCGAGCAAAAAAAAAAAAAAGAAGTGGTCGGACAAATATGTATAACATGGATTCAAATGCAACACGGAACGTGATGGGACTCGATATCCTATTTGCACGAGTTGTCATGCCAAGTAGAGCAACTCCAGTCTCTCACCGGCAAAACTGAAGGAACACTTCTTGAATCATATTTTTATTTTTCACACAGGGTTCGGTGAATCTGCATATGAACTGGTCGGGTTCGGCGCCTCTAACAAGGTTAAGATCCACTGCACTAGACGAAAAAAAGAAGCTAGCTGTGTTGAGCGAAGGGAAAATAGTCATTGACGCCTCGACAGTACTATATGTAACAGCATAGAGTAAAACAACAAGGGGCGCGTTTCAAACACTATTGGTATACAAACATGATGATCAAAAATAGTTAGTCACCGAAACAGCTTTTTGACATCTTTTACGGCGCATGCAAAGGCATCCATATCCCCTGATTTAATGCATAAATTGATTTCTAATCAAGAGGGACTTACGGAGGAAAATGGTCGGCATCGCTTCAACTGGAATTAGAAGTATGGGTTTTATCAGAGATATCTCACTTTTGTTGAATACTGGTTTTTAAACCCACGCGGACACACTGCTTTTTCCAAATGACCGCTTATGCCTGTAAGTGTATGGTTGGTGGCAAAAGCACGTGTCGTGACAATTTGCCCCTCCCCCAAGCGGCCCTCCTTCCCTCTGTTCTCCATTGCTTTCGACGGAGAAGAGCTAAGGTGGAAAGAGAGTCCACGAAGCTGGGTGTGATAAGGCCGAGACGTGATCGGCTCTTCCTCCGCTTAGTGGACACAGTTTGGCAGCAATTAGAACCCTCCCTCAACGGTCTTCCTCACATCGCCTGGGCTTTCTCAACCGAGCACCACCATGGTAAGCGGCCTCAGCTGTCCCCCGCTTTTTATTCGTCGATTAAATACGACATTTTATCGCTTATTTACCTTTTAAACATCGACATAATTGCACCCTCCCCGCGGAGGACTCTCCTTTTTTCGCCCACTTTTGTGGCTACTCGTCTGATCTCTGGCCAGGAAGTGCGGTGGGGGGGGGGCGGGCTGTCAGCAGCCTGAAGCCTCTGGCCCACATTCGCGTTTCTTGATCCCCTGTCAGTGGTCTTGTTATTTTCCCCCTCCCCACGTTTTCGTGACGCAAATTCATGCCCGTAGACAATAACGTCGTGTCTTTTCGTGCCCAGTGTCCCATTTTGTGTGCGCGCTTTTTTTTTGGTCGGTGTTTACAGTTGCAACGTTGTAATTTCACAAGGGAAGCAATTATTAGCAAGCCACACGTTATAATCTAGAGCTGCAATACTTGTCATTGTCTTCAATTCAAAAATGAATATCTATGTTATTATCTGGGTGAATAATTGGAAAAAGAAACAATTTACAATACAATACAATACATGCTGATGTATATAGCGCTTTCACAACAGCGCTTAACAAAACAGTTAACATAAAGTAAAATAATAAACACAACACATAACATCAAAACTTACTGTAGTACACACTTTTGAGGTTCGAATCGTGATTCCAGCTTCTTGTGTGTTTCCTCCATGTCCCCCATGGAGCTCCTCTCACAAGCACAATGAATAGATGTTTAAATTCCGCGAACAGCATCGTGTGGCGCAAAAGCCAAACCAGCTAACCACCCTGCTGCCCTACAACATTATAATACAATACAAGACATAATACAGTCATACCTCGGTTTTCGACCATAATCCGTTCCAGAAGGCTGTTCGAAAACCGAAACCACGCTCTTTAAAAAAATCTTTATCGAACACGTCTGCTCACAATGGAACGCTACACGGGGAAGCGTCACTTCCTTCCTCGTGTAAGGAAGGCGAGAGGAGTCAAGTAGCGCATTCAAGTGCGCTCAGTTTGGTCGAGAACTTTTTTCGGTCGTAATCCGAGGCATAAAAACTCGAAATTTTTGGTCGAAAACCGATTTGGTCAGAACAGAGACGTTCGAAAACCGAGGTTTGACTGTACAATATTGTATTGTATTGTACAACATTGTAACAGTGTTTGGAATTAAGATTGTTTCGCCCTTCACCACAGAAAAGTCTCAAAAGGCTTCACAAACCCACATTTGACAAATAGTAGTGACATCCCCAGATTTAACACCGCCCCCAGAAGGGCTAAGCAAAACAAAGATAAAAACCAGAAAGGGGGGTATAAAAACATAAGAAACTTTAAAAGGGGACTGCAAATGTTGAGATTTCCTCTTCTAGGATGACCTGACTACAATGGATGCTGAGTGGGCAACATTTAACACATATTATTAAGTCACATGAAGTGCCGCGGGAAGACACCTTTGGAGAGGTGGATCCTCTTCAAAACTCAGCGTGGTCACTCGATGCCGAATTCTCTGTAGAGATGCTGCTGGATGAGTGGCCCACCTCACGTCTTGTCCAGATTGGTTACATATCTGCAGAATCCATATAGCAGCATCAGATGTGACTGAAAAAGAAAAAAAAACAACAAAGAATATGCACCTCGCACTTTTATTCAGGGTCTTAATAAGTGTAATTAAGATCATTTCCAGTTAGTCATATGGATAGGTTTGATGTGTAAACATGATAGTCCTTCGACTCAACCGACAGCACAATACACGACAGCTCATAGCCTGTCCTACGACAATATGCGGTCCATACTCTGCTGCAGTGCAATCAAAGTGCTACTGCAGCTAATATGGAACAAGAGATAAGAGCTTCATTTCCACATCCACGCAGCCCACTCAGTCTTCAGTGCATCGCTGCAGTTGTGTTGGCACCAGTTTGCAGCATCAGTGGTTGTGGGTAGTGGGATGATCGTCCATTTTCTATAGCGCTGGTCGGTCCACAGTCTATCCCAGCTGACTTTTGATGAGAGAAACAGTACGTACGTGCTGGAATAGACGCCGGTTAATCATGGAGCACACATAGACAAAGAAGCCACCGCATTCATGAATCTGAGAATGAGGAATGAATAAATCAAATATTTATCACGACGATCTTAATTACAAACCTTGTTGTTTTGGGCAGCCTGGTGTTTAGCTGGTTTGAATGTCATTCATTCATCGTGCTTGTGAGAGGTCGCCAGCTAAACGCACGACACTTATGCAAGCATTCACGCTCACGTTCACACCTGTGGCCTTCAACGAAGCTAACATACATGTCATTTGAGGATTTTGATTTTTTTTGCACAGAGATCCCACAAAATGGCACCAGAGATGTTTGACCACCTGTGCTTTTAATGCCGAAACCAGTGCAGCACGATTTCTTTTCACCCAGAAGAATACAGGGTTCCACGTTAAGCCTTTTTGCCAGCGTCTGCGGACTTCAGGTGTCCCTACAGAGTCGCGTAGTGGCAAACGGGCCACTGGTAATGCAAAACCCTGGAAATAGTTTGCAGTGTTGTTTAGCATTACGCTAGCGGATGTTTGTCCACTTAAATACATAAAATAAATTGTTCAAATAAATGAATTTTGTTTTAAGTGGTTTATCTTCAACATGTCATGAAAAATAATCTCTTAATTTTATGTTTACTTTGACACTAAACTGTGGCTCAAATCTTCGCTTTGCAGCTCAAAACAAGAAATCAGCCGACAAACCGCTCGTATCTTGAAAAACCCGTCAAGTTGAGGTACCACTGTCCACGGTGGACAATGGCGCGAGCAGGAAGTATGGGGCTGAACTTCACACCCCTGGTCCTGATTTAATGAAATACGTTTTGGCACCTGTGGTGGTGTTCGAGCTCTGCCCTTGAAAGCAGAAAATTACCAGTTGGACTTTGTACCCTGCCCCCCTCCCCATTCTGTTTCGTTCATACAGAACAGCAACTCTGAAAAAAGGAGACAATTTTTTTCTGGTATTGTACAAAGGCCTTATCTTTTAATGTGTTACATGAAGCGGTGATTATATGTGGGGGTTTACTGGTTGCAGTAGAATATGTCGCCGCATGCGGGACCCACCCCCCCCTTTGCAGATCTATAATTAGCCATGCTTATTTGGGTTGCCAGACAGGCTCTTACATATGCAAAACGAGTGTGGTGTTCGTGTTTATTGATTGTGAATGAAGCATACATGATGGATAAGGCTCCACAATGCCGCCTCTCCTTCTCCATCCATCTTGAACCGATTGCGTCTTAAGTGGAGTGGAGTGAGCTTCTGCAGGATATGAAAGTTAGCATGTGGATATACTATATCCCAAGTTGCTTGTTGAATCAGCCAAGAATCACTTGACTGGATTTGGATTTGTTCCACTGAGATGCAAAGACCTTAATTCTGAGCCTCAGCGCCCCTTCCCCCTCTTCAGTGATCAATAAGGTTGTTGGCTAGCGACGGTCTTTTAGCGCTGTAATCTCATGGCTAATTCCCCCCGTGTCGTTTGCTGCGCTGAAAATACCACAACCTCTCTTAGGCTGGATTTACATTGCAGGGTCAAGTCGCCAATCCCGATTTAGTGCTCTTGCATTCGTTTTAAAAAATATATTTTCAGGCACACTTCAATAACACATACAGTATCCAATGTTTGTTTGTACATTCATGGAGCACACGAAATATTCTTACCTGAAGTTTCATACAACTATGATGTTGCATATTTAAACTATATGCAATGTTGGATACAGCTGTAGTATCATACATTTACACCATATTTAATGTTCTATTAGGGCTGCGCAATTATGGGGATCATGATGATTTTGTTTGCTATTCAAATCAAGATTATTCGATTATTATATCAGATTTATTCACCAACTTTAGAACGGAATGTTCATTCAACTACGAAGTAAACTTTAAGTCAAACTTGGGGAAAAAAACCCGGAAAATAAAGATGTAACCTGTAAAAGAGTAACATATGAAAATATTTATAAAGAACAATAAATAAAAATATTTTTTGTGCACATTTGTTTTGGAAAGTAATATCACTCCCAGAAGTCAATGCTAATTTTTTATTAGCACGTCATGGGACTTCCCATTGACTGCTAGCATTAGCACTGGCGATGTTAAAAGAATCAAGTATGTCTTGTATTTAAATATACAATGTGTTTAAGTCTTAGTGTTGTGGGTTTAGTTTGAGAGTCGGCATGGGGTGTTAATAAATATCTTAAAGCTCGCTCGCAGAGGTTAAAGATTCATACATACGTCTCATGCTCCCCGCAAGCATTCAGAGTGCTTTAAAAACGGAAGGAAGTTGCAGACGCACTCTGTACTGTTCAGCATATTAATTGTTTTTCTTCTATTGTAATGCTTTTATGATCGTGGCAAGCTAGAGTCCAAATCATTATTACATTTCAAATGTCCAGATCATTATTACATTTCAAATGAATTACCCAGTCCTATTTGCTTTACAATATGAAGTAGCGCATAGTTAAACCTTATGTAATGCTCTTTGCTTTCGTTCTTGTTTTCACTCACGGCACCCGTTTTCCTTCCGTTTGTGTTTGAGCAGATGCTGTTTTAGATACAGTGCCAGTCGGCGTATTTCGGAGGTATACTGTACATGCGCTGACAAATATCCGATGCGAATGAGCTTTTCATCCACATTTGGAAGAGGCCTGATTCCCATCTGAAGAAATGTAATTGCATTTCTTTTTGTTTTGGCTTTATTCTGCCATTATGAATATCCCATTTGTAGCAAGTGAGAGCAAAAAACAAAACAAAACGGTGTCACTTGAACTATGTAGCACATGGTGTCAAAGTCAAGGCCCCGGGGCCGGATTTGGCCCGCCACATCATTTTATGCTTGATTTATGACAATACAATGAAGGGGATAGTTGGCAGAGGCTGCTGGACAGGCAATCAATTGCTGACTATGTGTAATCACACACACACACACACACACACACACACACACACCCCGCCCCCCCTTTCACAGGCGGTGTGAAAAGAGGCTTTTGAGGAAGTCACGTGAATACCAATAACTTCTCGTTTCTTCTCTCACCAGGGAAATGAAGCCAGCTACCCCCTGGAAATGTGCACACATTGTAAGTGGCTGCCACCATTCAAATATGCACTTACAACACAGGCTATTGATAGAAGACTTGCACGGTCTAGTTCACATCTCTTACCCAATTACCTCGACAATGTCGGAGCTCGGAGTTCCGCCGGGGGATTGCATCGGTGTCACTGGCACATTTAACGCAGCGGACGCGGTGGGCAAGCGCTAAAACGGGCGCATCAGCAGCACATGCCGTTTCAATTAGCTTCGAAGCTGTCACGGGGCTGCACTGTGGTGGAAACGACACAGTTACGTGTATTTCATTGGATAGTGAGGATGGCAAGAGCTATCAACTTTATAAATAAAAAAAAAAAAACCTTAACCAAGAGCCTGAATGCATTGTCAGCGTGTCTGAAGAGTCTCTGCCCGGACATGTTTGTTGCAAAGGGGCTTCCCTGGAGGAAATTCCCATGAGTCACTGCTCTGGCAGGGCAAAGGGTGTGAGGGTCAGTTTTTCGTTTTTCTTTTTTTTTAAAGCAGCAGCTATAAAGAACACCTGGCTGTACGATATTTTTAGAACCCAGTATGTAAAATGCAAACCAGGCCCCCCTAGTATTACGTAACTAGTTGTAATCTTCCTTCTTCACCTCAGCGAGATGTTTTTTGGGCACGATGTCTGGAACGCTCAAGTGCTGACTAGTATTAGGGGAAGCAATCGAGACAGTTCTGATGGTTGTAGTACCAGTCCGTAAATTGACTACAATAATAATGTGAGTTTTTTACAATCCCAATCCCCTTTTGGGATACGATTTCGTCAAATGGTTACTAGAACTAGCAGTTTGTTTCCCAAAAAATCTGACTACATGTGCCGTTAATAAATAATAATATCACACCAGAAGACGGTGTGCCATCTGCATGCCGCAAGTCATGTCCTTGACCTAGTTGCAAGTGGCAGCATCTTGGCTTCGATCAAGCATTTACGACTTTCCTGCCAGCATGACTGTAGCAGCCCCCCGCCCCCAAGTTAACTTCATGTCAAATAAACACTTGAGGTGGGCTGGGCAAAAGCCAGCAAATGAGCATAAAAGTGTCTGACCTCTCATGTTTTCCCATCTCAGTCGACCCGGACGAGATCAAGCGTCTGGGGAAGCGCTTCAAGAAGCTGGACCTTGACAACTCGGGCTCGCTCAGCGTCGAGGAGTTCATGTCGCTGCCTGAGTTACAGCAGAACCCTCTCGTGCAGAGGGTCATCGACATATTCGACACGGATGGCAATGGAGAAGTGGACTTTAAAGGTGGTTTCCACCGTATTTTCCTCACTATAAGGCGCACCCAAGAGCGTTCCGTTTTTTCGAAAGCCGACTGTGTGCCTTGTAATCCGATGCGCCGGATATATGGATCAATATTCAGATTTCTCGGACGTAGTATTTTAAATGTTCTGTGAAGCACTTTGTTACACATTTGTCCAAGATCTATATAAATAAAGCTGTATTGTATTCCCTTTAGTGTAGCTCCGTCTAATGGATGCATAACGCAACCACAGCCACTATTGTAGCTTCTATTCGATGCACCTTACAATGCGGTGCGCCCTATATATGAAAACAGTTTTAAAATAGGCCATTCATTGAAGGTGTGCCTTATACTGTACTCCGAAGCGCCTTATAGTGCGGAAAATACGATAATCTGACTACATGGTTGTTCTTTTCACTGTGATGCTGGGGTTCTCTCCCAGTTTGAGAACCACTTCCCGAGTGTATCTGGAGAGATTTTTGTGTGGTCCGCACCGACTTTGATGCAATCCCATCGTACAGTAAGTCAGCTCAGCATTGATTGACTTTGACCCTTTGCTGTCACAGAGTTCATTGAGGGAGTGTCACAGTTCAGCGTCAAAGGCGACAAGGAGCAGAAGCTTCGATGTAAGTTTACAACTTTTAGCCTGGGAATTTCTGGGGGAAAGTAAAGTATCAAAGTAACTTTGACATGAAAAACATGAGCGTTTGTTTGATCATCTTTGTTTTAGGGTGGTTTTGGTGGCGCTAGGCAGTTTCAAAATACAGTCTTCCCCTGCTGTTAATACTGTACTAATGTTATACAGACTGAGCCCCGTCGTAAAAGGGAAAATCTGTGAGGAATTGATAGCATCTGTCAGATAATTTTCATTTTAGGTTTTGTTTTTGTTGTGGCAAGATGAGATGAGCCTGGAATAGTAAAATTATTTCTCCATTAATAATAACTAAGAAAAAAAAAATCGTTAGAGTTGCCTGACTTCCTACCCACTTGCAGTCGCATTCCGGATCTACGACATGGACAAGGATGGCTACATCTCCAACGGCGAACTGTTCCAGGTGCTCAAGATGATGGTGGGCAACAACCTGAAAGACACACAGCTGCAGCAGATTGTGGACAAAACCATCATCAACGCCGACAAGGACGGCGACGGCAGGATATCATTCGAGGAGTTCTGCGCGGTGAGTCACGGGACTCTGCGGATTTCTTTTGTGATGATGTGTATTCGCAGACATTGTTGTTGAAGATGCTCACCAAAACATCAGCATCTATGGGAGTGTGCAAGCTTTTAATGTGCCTGGGCAAAACATGACTTTTCCAATGGCAACTTGAAAACAAAACTAGACTTCTAAGAATTTTCATCAAAGTACCCCTTGTTCTCAAGACTGCGGCTGAACCAGCATGTGGCTGTTTGAGTGCTCATTAGGACCGTGAAATTTGAAATTCAGGAAATTCAGTGCCATCTAGGCATTATGTTCCTCCAGACAGGAAAAAAAAAGAATCCTTAATGAGAAAGTGTTCTTTTTGCTCAGTGGGGCATTATCTGACAGTCATCTGCAGAGCAGTAGAAGAAAATACAGTACCATCTTTTCTGAAGATGGAACCCAAGGGCAGCAAATACAATGAAAACAGCAGGGGCCCCAAAATTGAACCTTGTGGAACATCATAGGGCAGTGCAGCAGAGCAAACAGAAAAAGTTGTCTGCCAAATAGGATCTAAACCACTGCCGAGGACCTATTTTTTTAATCTAGTTTATCAGGTAATGCGTGTGCGAGCATACGCAAGCTTGTAGGGATATGTTTGTTTGTATGTTAGAGGCGCGTCTTCTTTTTATGTTGTATTTGGGATGTTTTAATTGCACAGCTCATTGAGTTGCATTTTTATGTATGAAAAGGGCTATTTACTGTAAAGAAAGTTTCATTGAATGACCCCATTTCCATCTGTCTCCTTTGCAGGTGGTGGGCGGCCTGGACATACACAAAAAGATGGTGGTGGACGTGTGAGCACACCCCCACCTCCCTTCTCGACCTCCCTCCTGCTCGCTTGAGTCTCCCCGCCCTCCTGGACGCTCGCTTCCTCCGCCTTGTCCAGCAAAATCAAGAAAAAAAAAACGCCTCAGTGTTATGCCAGCGGAACATTTCCCTCTCGCTTTTCCACCATGAAGAGCCTCGTTCAAGTGTTAAGTGAATGGCGAAGGCTGCCCATTCCGGTCAAAAATTAAAAAAAAAAAAAATTAAAAATGACTGAGGATGTGGAGGTGACTGAAAGGTGAACGGAGGGAATTCCACCTTTTTTAGATATTTATTTTAGTTTTCTTCTTATTTTTTATATGATAGAAGTATGTGTACATTCAGCCACACTTGACTTTACAGTGCAACTCGCCGGTTGGGTATGAAGTGCCAAGCGAACATATCCACATGCACACACACACACACACACAGGATACCCAAAATGTATTTTAAAAATACTTAAGAAAGAAGAACATTTTTTTTTTTTTTGTTGCTAGACGAGACAAACTTGAGCAACTGTGATTATCTTCATTTTGGGTGTTTTTATCGTCACGAGACAGGCCTGCAATGAGAAATGCATCTTACTGATTGTTTTTTTTTTTAATTGATAGACCGACTTGGAACAAAAAGTAATTTTTTTGCTTTTGGAAAAATAATGACAAAAATAAACTTGAGCATCTGTCAGATAATTTAGTTTTAGGGTGTTTTTATTGAGGTAATCTGTATTTTTGAGATGTTTTTGTTGTTGCTAGATGGGCCTGGAATAATATAAAAAAAAGGATTTCCAGTAATTTTTGTTGTTCAGACTAATTGGAAAATAAACTAGATACCTGATAATCTTTAGTTTAGGACATTTTTACTTATTGCGAGATGGGCCTGGAAAATGAATTTTCAAAATAATTTATGAAAACAAAACTCTAAGATTGGCTTCATTTGAGGGTTTTTTTTCTCGGTTACGCATGTGAGAGGAGGGGTTTTTTTTGGGAGGTGGGTGTGCTTCTGTGTGAACTACAAATTTTGTTTGTTTTCATTAAAAGGGCCTGGAAAATGACGGCCGTCTCATAGCAAATATATTTTCAAAGTAACACTTAGCATCTGGGAGATATTTGTCATTTTAGAAGACTTTTGTTTTGACTTGGACGGGACATTTTGGGTAAATATCTTTAAAATAATTCAGGAAAAAAAAATTAACATCTGTCAGGTAATTTACATTTTCGGACATGTTAGATGGGCCTGAAAGGACAAAACTTTTTCTCCAAATATTTCTGAGAAAATAAACTGGAAGTGGACTGGCTGCTTTGAGCTTAATACAAAAAACTGGAATGTGCATGACGTGGAATTTGTTTGGGTTTTTTTTCTCGCATGTCATTGAACACGTTTGGAACAAATCGTCTTGTTTACACACGGATGTGAATAGAAACTATTTAATAATAGATGTACACAAAATGGGTGTTGCCAAATGGTTGGTCTCCACATGAACTCGACTGCAGTACATGTCATATTAGTAACAGGTTTTTAAAAAATGTTTTGTATATACATATTTGTTAAACACACTTCTGTCTCTGTATAGTGGGACACCTTCATGCTTTGATTGCAAGTGATTCATCTGAGTCCGTGTGCAGGGGATATTAAATAGATATGATATACAGTATTTAAGATGTTTGTTCTTCCATTTTTCTGCATGCTGCAATTTATGCTAAGGGGCTGTTGAAAACTTGATACAATATGAACACGAAATACCATTGAAATAAACAACTGTTAAAATGAGATGTCCGGTTTGTATTTTTTAAAATGTTGAATCAGTAGGTTTTTCCATTTGTGCTGCATCACTTTTTTTGTTTTACATGCTCAAGTATTTTGTCAGAAGGTATTTTAGAGAAAATGTCAATTATTGATGCTGTAGTTTTTAATATTTCAGTTATTTAGGTCGGCACAAGGTGGCCAACTATTGCACAAAATGGACTCCATTGATGATTTGCATTTTTTTTTAACATATATACACAAAAGTCACACAAAGATTCATCACACTCTTATTAAATTCGTCTGACGTCAAGTCCATGATGAACAAATACAAATAAACTCCCATTCGAGGTCTTCTCAACCCATCACCAAAGACCAGATCAGAATCTTTCCGCAGATCTGCTGGCGACCACTCTGATGTTTCCGTAGACCTTGGATGGTGGACTTCCTGTTGTGGATAGAGAGGTTTTTAATAAAGAGTTCATTCATTTACCGTATTTTCTGCACTATCAGGGGCACCTAAAAGCATTTCATTTTCTCGAAAGCCGACTGTGTGCGCCATATATAGTCCGATGCGCCTCATATGTGGATCAGTATTTTGATTTCTTGGATGTAAAAATTTAAACGTTCTGTAGAGCGCTTTGTTAACAGCTGCTGCAGTTGTGAAAGCTCAATATGAATAAAGCTGTATTATATTATATTCATTTAGCATAGCTCCATCCAGTGGATGCATAATGCAACTGCAGCCACCATTGTAGCTTCTATTCTATGCACCTTATAATGCGGTGCGCCCTATACAGTATATGTAAACAAACTCTGAGCGCCTTTCAGTACGGAAAATACGGTAATTGGAAATGAGACCCTGGCAATGAGCGTGCTATGCGATAGCCCCATTTCTATAAATCTCTGCAAGTGCTTGACATTTTCAAAAGAATAGTTGTATGGCATTCCTAAAAGATCACAATGTCCCATATAGTGGGCAAAATGGCCAAATGAGAGGAAAATGGGAATATATAAACCCCAGAACACAGCCGTATCACCTCAAATCACCGCCGCAACATGACAACAACTGTCATTCTAAGTGTCTGAAATCTCAAAATAATGATCGCTTGCTTACCTAGGATGAGGTTGCATATGGCAGTCCGGGCCATCCGAATGTTTTGAAAGGAGCCCAAAATGTGCACTTTGCTGTGGACGCAACACAACAAGACATGACAATTGTCAAGCTACAGCACAATTCGACGTCTTATTTTTCATCAACTAACGTGTCGGCCAGCACGATGCGAGTCTTGGTGACGTTTTCGATGGTAAATTTGGTTTTTCCTCCTTTGCCTGCGATCCTGCCGATGGCTCGAGACAAGTGGTCACCCTTCAGTGGCTTCACTGCAGAAACAGATTAAGGGAAGAACAACCAACAACAACACATTAATAGAACATCTCAGCTTTCCATTTAGTGGAGTAGAAATGGAAGGTTCTTTTTACCGTCTGTGACATCAAAGGATTCGAGAAAGAGCTCGTCCAGTCTGATTAGGGCCAATGCATCCTGGGAAATGACCACAAACATGTCCATCTGTATGACTCGGATTGAAACAAACTCTAGCATGCCACTTTCAAGACTATTTCCACATTTGCTGACAGTATTATGTTCAAGTATAAAAAAAAAGGCATATGTGACAACACTCTTACTTCAACCTGGAAGCCCAGAATGAAGGCTTTCACGAAATCAGCTGCTTTGGTGAGTGAGGCGATGTCTTGGGTCTCTTTGCAAGTCTGGAAAGTAGGAACACAAAAAAAAAAAAAAAAGGGAAAATCAAATAACAGAATTTTTAGGACCAGGTCCTCTTGGAATGCTTAAGTGATGACTCTCTTGAGAAATGGATCGCCTTTTTTTGCGATCTCACCATGCCACAAATCACCTCTAAACTCTCTCAGTAGCACTCCCTTGAAAATTAGAAAAAAAATGCCCCCCGACACCAGTTTCAACAATTAACACAAGTTGGTGGACTCAGTCTCAAGAACACATTCCTGAAATTGAATAGAAGCTCATCCATTTTGGCTCAAAAGAGTCACTTTGGATGATTTTGAGAGTTGATTAACTTTGGGGCTTTGTTTAAAGTTACAAAAAAAAATAAAAAATACCCACAATTTCACCCATCAATCTGAAATTTGGTGGAAATGTCTTATGACACGACACACCAAAAGTTCCTTGCCTGGAAATTGAATAGGAGGTCAGCCATTTTGGCTTCAAGCAGTCATTTTGGACCAAATGCTAAATTTCAACCACTTATCTTTATTACAACGGTTTATTTTCTATGCCGTAACCATAGAAATTATAATTACTGTCACTCACTTTAATCTCCACATTTCGCGATTTGAGGTTGAATCGGACTTGAAGCTGTAGGTTCTCTACGATAGGAGTGAAGATCTTCAGCCAGTTCTCCTTCAGCGGCGTGTAACGGTGAGCCGGGACGGCCACTTTACGCATCTGATCATCACCCTAAAAAGACAAACATTTACATTCTAACTCCTTCTAGACATTTAAGCACTTTAAACGCAACGCAATCTTTATTACCCTTAATTTGTCGAGCGAAATTGGTGGAAACTGTGGCCTCTTGCTTGCGACAGGACCCTCTGTGTCCATATCAGGTGCCTCGAGTTTCCTCTTTTGGCTCTTTTTAGACTTGACTTTTGTAAAACTGTCACTGTCATCCTGCTTTTCCACCACGCCAGCTTCCATTGCGTCATTTGTTACCGAATCCATAGTGAAAATCAGGTTAAAAAAGTTCAATTGTCAAGTAAAATGTAAGTAAGAAAGCGAGCACAGAGGCTGGCGGTGTCCTCGTGCAACAGGAAAGACCTATAAGGCAATATAGACGTCGCCTGAATAAAAAAGAAATAAGTCAACGAGGATTATTCAATTTCTAATAATGCCCATGTGAATTCACCATAGTAGAAATCAGCAAAATGTAAATTTTCAGGAATGTGTTCAATGTTTAGTTGAATATTTTATTTCAGGCATATTTTTGAGCGCGAGTGGTGTTTTCATCATGTGTTTTGGTCACGTGGATTCAAGAAGAGCTCCAGGTTGTGGCGTCATGCGTTTGACCTCATACTAGGTCCATTTTGCACCTTTTTTCGCACATTTAAAGATTAAATTAGAGTTTACTGGCGGGCAACCGAGATGTCAACCCCACTTTCGAAGCCCCAAATTATCGCACACATTCAGAAGAGTTTAAACTACACGGTTTTCGACTGCAAATGGATACCGTGCAGTTCCAAATTCGTGTGTCTCGGAAACTTTCCGAGAGGAACCGGAGTCATGCAAATATACGAGATGCAGCATGGAGACGCTCAGCTCATCAAAGAGGTAAGCATGATATTTCAGATGTGAGATAACGCTTGGTCCACAGTTCAAGGCTTTGGCGATGAAGAGGGGGATTTACATTTTTTGTTTGGCGCCTCGTCTCCATAGCAACAGGAGAGGTGTACGTGTGGAACGTTCAAATCCAACAGGATTTTATAATGTTTAGAATACGTATTGTTTCCACGTGGACCAAAATAAACACTCCAGTTACGTTAGGAGACATGTTAAAGTGTCAGGAGTAATAGGTTGACTCAGTCACGGGACACAGTGTAAGGTACCCCTGAAGATTCCAAATATCATTTGTCAGATATCACTTTTCAGATATTCGAGTGCTCGCTTTTGAGGTGTTAATTTAACAGTGTTTATTCTTGCCGGGGGGTGGGGGGGTGGGGGTTGTCTAACAAAGATGAATGTGCCACGAATGATCACTTGAGTCATAAATGTTGTCTCCTGTGTCATTTATATTCCAGGTGGAGAAAGCCAAACCCATCAAGTGTGGCACCTTCGGGGCCTCATCTCTTCGCCAAAGACACATAGCAACAGGGGACTTTGACGGAAATCTATACATATGGTAATACCTAATAATATGTAAACGATGGCGTTTCTTTTTGCTTTCTCCAGTTTTTAAGCCAATAATTGTATAGGAACCTGGAGGAGCCCAACATACCTGTGTACTCCGTGAAGGCCCACAAGGAGATTGTCAATAGCATCGACGCCGTCGGCGGGCTCGGCATCGGCGACGGCGCGCCTGAGATTGTCACCGGAAGCAGAGACGGTACATCAGCGCAACTTAGTAACAATATGTCTAGAACTAGAAGTTAGTAACAATATGTCTTCTATTAATGATATATGATCTTTCTTTGTAGGTACAGTGAAAGTGTGGGACCCTCGGCAGCGTGACTCACCCGTGGCCAACATGCAGCCCGTGGAAGGAGACGCCAAGAGAGACTGCTGGACGGTCGCCTTTGGTTTGTCGCACCTCCATTGCAACACCCCCTTTTACCAGATCCGTCTTTCAAGATGACGTTGTGCTTTCTTTCACAATTTAAAATAGTTAGCAAGTGTTTTGTTGGCCCATCTGTGGTTTAAAACATCGAAAGGATCAAGAATTATAGAGACATTTTTCAAAGCCTTTTTCTTGCCATGGTGAAATTAGCTCATTTCAGGTTCCAACTTGCCTCATGCAATGAACCTGCCTTCGTCCCGCTCCACGTCAAGATTGATTAATTTTATATTCAATTCAATTCAATAAATCATACACTCCCTTTAACTAGCACCTGTGCCCACAGGCCATGCCTTCAATGATCAGGACCGCTGCGTGTGTGCCGGCTACGACAATGGCGACATCAAACTGTTTGACTTACGCAACATGGCGCTGCGCTGGGAGACCAACATTAAGAACGGGGTGAGGACCACACACACACACACACACACACACACACACACACACACACACACACACACACACACACACACACACACACACACACACACACACGGAATGAAAGAGTGTTAATTGTGTACTGTTGACGTTTGATGGCAAGTGGCAGGGAGAGTG
>CAAKHF010015800.1:5372-28342 GCA_901007745.1 Hippocampus kuda
GTTAAAAGAATGTGAAAGTGGGCTATTGCCTGATCTTTACACCACATCCTGAGCATTTGCCTTTGCGAAATACCATGAGGTGACAGCATCGGCCTACTAAACATACTGTGTGTGTGTGTGTGTGTGTGTGGTGGGGGGTGGAAAGAGTGAAACTACAATAGCACGTTTCTGTTTTACACCATCAGATTTGATTCTATTTTGAGTGACCGTCACTGTGTTATAGTAGCCATAATAGAAAATTGGTAAGATTCATCTTGGAAAAGACAAACACCTTCTGTTGATGTTTTTCATTTCAGTGACATACATACAGCCGATGCGCCTTACCTGTGGTTCTGTTCCTGTCTGGGATATGCATCCAGGTGTCTACGCTGACACTGAGCAAGTCCAACTAGGAGAGGCTGACTGTGTTTGAAGGTAAACGCATTCAACTTGAAAAAGTGAAGTTTGGAGAGGCGAGCAGCCTATAATTCATGGAGCGACACATTGAATGGCGCCACCATAGCCCTGCCATTAGATCGATTTACTAAACAAACTGAAAGATGGGTGGGGATGTTAAACAGTAACCCAAGCGCCATAAAATCCAAGAGGAGAGGGCTCACAAGGTGTGAGTGTTGGTGTGAATGCCTGGAAGTCAAAGCGAGGCCTTCAAGGTAAGAGCTAAAATGAGTTGGTGTAATGTTTCACAAACCAAGGGGGGTAGGGGGGGTGTTGAACGTGGTCAGAGAACAATTTAAGCCCATATCTCAAGGCACAACTGTATTCAAATGGAAAACATGCAAGGGATGAGGTCAAAATGTACATCAATGACAGTGTTGAAGTTGGGATTTTATGGTGACTCATTTTTAATTTCATTGCATAACCCCCAAAAACATTTCTTCTGGTGTGATATAAAAAGTACATCCAAATTGATTGGTATTAATGAGAAGAAGTTTCATTGTATGAAACAGTGCGACAGCACATCAGATAATGCTACAATGCATGGGGCAAGAAAAGAGAACTGCAATAACGGATGTTTCTCCAATGGCTCCTCTCTGTGCATTACTAGTTTGCCGAGCCTGTACTGAGGTTGAGACTTGCAAATGGAATGGATCCCTAAGTAATACAGTTCATGGTGGTGTAAGATTTTTCACAATACACAAGTCATCGGTCAAGATGATTAAATAGCCTTTCCACGGAAGCACAGTGAGCATGTCCTCCTTCCCAAGAGGGTGAGCATGTCCATGCAGTTAAAAGGTGGTCAAGCTCAGAAACACCTCATTGACATCCTGCAGTTCAAGGTGTTCCAAGTAATATAATCGGAATACGTGGTATGGGATGAAGCACACCGCCATGATGACGATGAAAGATAGACTCTTCAGCTGAGCCCCAAAGTCTTGCTGTAATGTGCATCGCCAGCATGCCTCCTGTATCAAAGCCACAGGACATTGGCTTGGAGGCCGGTTAGCACAATGGCAACCGTGATGAATAACGTACTGATAATGTAGTTGATGACCTTGGCAGAGGATCTAATGTTGTTGCCAAATCTGAAACATAATAATATATATCTGTAAATTTCAATGAGTGCGTTCTGAGTGGGGTTTGTTTGCAAGACGCAGTGCTCACCATAGCCGCAAAGGGGCGATGTTGCGTTGAAGAGGAGCGCCTCCTTGAAAGAAGAGGACTGCACGGCCCGTCGCTAGGCAACTATGCTGCAAATGAAGACTTGTTTGGCCCAGACGAAACTAGTTCAACGATTGAAAGATTTACAAAGGTTATATTATTTTCTTGTCAAGGTTTCTTGCTCACTAATAGCCCAGGTAAAAGATCTTCTCCTCTATGTAGCAAATTGAAACGTTTAGTGAAAATGTAAGTCCTTGTTTTGGGCTACCGTGCTTTAGTTCACAGTACAGCCCGAGTTATTCGTACCTACCGTTAAGGACCCACTGTACTTTCAAGTGCGTTGTCTTTTTTTCGTTCTGAGTTAAACTCGTGGCCTTTAAAATGCAAATAGTAGGCATGATACTTTAGCCAACGAATTCCTTTTAAAAATCGTTGAAGGCTTAAGTGTGTTATGCCGCCTGCTTCTTACCAATCATCAGGATTAATCAAGATGATCAGACGTGTACATGACATCACCGACGAAGTGTTGCTAATCAAGGTGCTCGTAATATTGATCAAAAGTATTTCGTTACGTAACGAGACGGCCACCCGGATGCCCGCTTGTGTACTTCCGCTTCAATTGTACTCCGTGTAACAGCGCGACGCTTGAAGTAAGTTTTTCCTGAATTGTTTCGCTTATGGTGGTCGTCGCTCATTGGAATGCGTTTGTGTTTGCATGCCTCCTCCAGAGACCATGTTCTGTTCCCAGCAAATCAACATCCCGACGGGACTGTCAGAAGTCCTCAAGAACTTCACGAAAGCAGCCATCCGAACTCAGCCCAAAGACCTGCTGGTGTGATCTGCAGCGTGAGTTCACCTGCGATGCACTGCACAAAAAGCCCCTTTCGACTTCTGCGTCTCACATTTGCCTTGATTTGGCTGTAATTGGATCCCACGAGATTCTTTGTCACTGGCCCTCGACAAATAAGACACCGGAAGAATGGCAATGAATATGTGTAACCCCACCTGTCTATTACTGGCGATTGGAATTTAGACACGTTTACAGAAATTGAAATGATTTATGTAGTGAAACTAAATCATTGTAATGTATCATTAGCTATAAAATACGTCACCATCCTGACGTGGAGCCTGGCTGATAAGTTTTGTCGTGGGCGACACACTGAGAGAAGGTCATTTGACAAATGCCCGCAAATCCAAGAGCCATCGGTTACACCGGCACAATCGAGTAAGCGTTGAAAAGGGCGCCGGTGCACATTCTCAAAATCCATCCCAATTGTTCCAATTTTAAAAACGCAATATCCCATACAAAATAATGTAAAAGGAATTCATTTGTGCTGGGTCCAAACTGTCACCCATAAAAACAAATATGTGTGTATATTCATTGAAAACCAAAGTACAATAATGAGGAGCTTATTTTACTGTCATACCGTGCAAGGACAAGATGTTGAGGGGCGGGGTGGGGCGAAACATCGTTTTTAATGAGGATTTCAAAGCATACACTGCCACGTTTTCTCACAGCTTGGATAAATGTCACTCAATGACTATTGTTCAGCAAAATACAATGTCAAATATAGATACATTTATGAGAGAGTCTATAACTCCAAACACTACTGAAAGCTTATGCGCTTTGCTGATGTTTGTTCAGGGGAAGTGCATCTTGCGTCGCCACCACGGAACAAATCTTTGTGAGGTGAGGATGTGCGTGACGACACTGAGCAACATCAGGAAGATGGTCATCAACATCACGATAACGTAGTGGCTGATGCTGTGCGGGACAAAGAGAAAGTAAGTTTTGCCTGCGTCAGTACAGTATATGCAGCTTTTCACATTTGACATCATTAAAATTAGAATGGTTTCAACCATTCTAAAGGAGACATTTCTGACAGCATTTGACACCCAAGGACGTTTTAAGTGCACTTGTAGCGACATGCAGGTTACCTTGTGCCAATCTCTAACCAGGTGCCATAGTCCTGCACTAGGAAGAAAAAGTGCTGTGGAAAAGAAACGTCAAAGGTTTGATTTGCCTTGGGTAGAAAAGTAGGCACATTTGCAGTTTCTACATTGCATCAGAATGTAAATCGGAGATTTTACCAGAGCCATCATGTCAGAGATGACCAAAACGATCAGAAATAAGCTGCAGATATAGAGAGAATTTCTTCTATTAGTCAGTCACCTTCAAAAGTAAAACGCCCAAGAGTGCGCGTGTTGTGGTTACAAGCGGACAAAAAGAAATGAAGATGTACCTTCTCGATGGCAGCTGTGTTGTCACTTGGATCGTCTCAAAAGTGCACATTACGATGATGAATGGAATGATGACCTAGGAGACCAAAAGGGCAATAGTGGTCAAGATTGATCGGAAAGCAAGTTGAAAGCTTCCTGTGTCAGTTACCTCACCTTCCACATCATCAACCCTCCCATGATGAAGGGGTTAAAGACCGTGAGGAAACAATAAACTGACGTTGGGTCAAAACTGAAAGAAAAAGGGAAAAGAAAGATTTCGGACAAATGACCAATTTAGAGTTGAAGCATCTATTTGAACCAAAGTGTGTTTTCTGTTCACTTCTGAAACAGTCATGAATCGACGTATAGCTGCCATGACGTCTGACACGGAGACGTGCTGAATTTAATGATGATAGAATTACCTTGGTTTCCTTTTAAGGATTAGAAATGCCATTCCGTCTGTTCTAACACATACCTGTTAATGGACGCTATGTTCCCTGTGCCAAAAAAAGCCATGATGATGAAAAAAACCTGAGCGCCGTATGAGGTCAAGGACAACTTCGTGGCAGTTGTTGCTGCATGCTTTGCCTTCGCTACACTCTTGCAAACACCATGAAGGATACAAAGAAATAGGAGCGCCGAATGTCATCTAACTTGAGCTGACGAATTTTGGAGATGTCAATGTTGGCGGAGAAATCGATCGTGGAGAGCTGGAAGACATTGGAGACAGCATGTATTCACACATTTTGGTTTATGTCGATATTTTATTGAGTTCTTGTCGGAGTTTGCAGGAAATGGCACTCAACATTAAATACACGAGTCCCTTTCCAGAGTCATCACTAAACATCTGCTCGGAAATAAGTTGGAACTGTAACTTTAACCAGTCTGCTTCGCAATTGATTTTGGTGTGAGGAAGGAGAAGGAAACGGTCTGGTTACCTCTTGCCTTCCAGAGGTGCCCTCAGCGATTGTTGCTTCCTGTTCAATGTTGATCCACACAAACATCAACCAAGATAACACCGGAGGGAACAAGGCCTCGGCCCTGGGTTAGAAATGATGCATCTGGTGATGGTTTATTCACAAAAGAATCCCAATATATGGATGAAACTTGTCTGTTCCGGCGTGAATGTGCCTCGGTGCGCACAGCAACTTGCATTAAGGAAGGGATGAGCAAACAAACCCATCTACTCAAAACAGAATTTATGATTTCAACTAATTTGACTGGCGTAGAACGACACACTCACCTCATGTCACAAGAATAATTGTATGCTGTTTTACCCAGTGCTAAGCAGGAGGTATGTGGCTGTGAGCGAGAGGAATACGCTGAGGAGCCGGTGAAACAGGCGTGTAGAGCTCATCAAGGGAACGGGTATGGAAGAGGCTAAAGAAAGCAGTACGGTAAGCTATGTGGTTTTTTTTTCCTTCTTTCTTTCTTTTTCCGAAAAACCAAAGCAAATGCGCGTTCTCAGTCAGATGCCACCTACCTAATGTGACCCAACTGATGAGCTGAGCGAGAAGGGGCAGCCCCCGTTTCTGCTGCAGGCTGGAGTGTGTGAAGAACGGCACGCATGCAGACACTGCCACATGCAGCATCTGTTCAGTGACACCCATTAAAGTGTGCCTCGCTGAGGCCAGCTGCATTCACACAAATGCAGTCATGCACAGAACATAATTAGCCACGGCTACCTGTATGACAAGCTGCTGTTTATCACGAAGGAGGAGTGATGTCCTGTTCCGTGATGGCCAGAGGAAACAGACTGATAAAAAGAGAGTGAGCAGACCAGCACAGATCCTAAGAAAAATAAGTAGGGTGCTGCATTATTTGTATTCTTATCAGGAGGATATTGATTCAACAATGCACTTTATTGTAGTGGTTGAAGCATCATATACTCACACCAGATTTGTGTTGGGCTCTCTTCCCACCACGGGCATCAGGGGGAAAGCAGCCAAACAAAGGCAGCCCAGAAACCAGTTCACTGAGCAGCACTAGAAAGCGATAATGATCAGACAAGCTCATCAAAACGAACGACACTCACCAGCAAAAACATGTGCAATACAGGGGTTTGAGTTGAAAAAAATAAAAATAAAGTAATCCTTTTGACTTTTCATAACGTGGTGTGCGGTGGCGCAGAACAGTGCCACATCCTGAGACGCTCCCTTTGGAACAATAACCGTTTATCCGGAACCGACATCAACATTTTCTAATGATGCTTTGTGATCAAAGAGGCAAACGTACACGATATCACTACCTATCCTACCTTAGCCTTGTCAGAAAGTCCTGACAGCATCGGCCAGAGAGACAGGACAGCCAGGCCCACAGTCAGCATGGCGCGATGAAAAAAACTCACCACCTGGGGGCAGTCGAAGAACAGTTTGTAACCTTGATGCCTCGTTGCATTGACAAGAAAGTCGTCTGGTTTAGTTTTATGAACACTGACCAGTAGCTCAATGCCGAATGCTACCAGCACAAAGTAGCCAAAGCATTTCCACAGCGGCAGGGAAGGAGCCAATTGAATCAAATCTGTTAGTGTGTTGGACCTGCAACGGAAAATGAATGTCGTTGGGACTTTCTGCAATGAAGGGGAGGTCATGACACAGTCATGGCCTTTTACTTCTGTCAATGAGCATTGCAAGTCTATACAGCCTGAAAATTGTCTTTGTAGCATCCGTGCGGCCAGCCAAGCTCGCCCATGTAATTGTGAGGCAAATTAGCCTGTTGGATGTTGTGAGCCATTTTACTTTTGAGCATGTCCTGCAGTCTCTTTTCACCCTCTTAGGAATGATCAACATAAATAGTCTGAACCATGGTTATGCACATTTGTTTTTGGGGGGAGGGAAGGACACTCACTCTTTAAAAACAGAGTACCACACTGGCACCGGCAGCAGGCAGTAAATATAGTATGTGAGTGGACTCCTCTGGATGAGCAGGAATATGCTGATCACCACGGTGACACACACACTCAGCCTTACCAAGGTACGATCTTGATTCTGTGGATGCAGAAGTCAAACATGTCGCTCGGAAACGTAGTGAGTGTTTCTAATTGGATTCAAACATACTTGTTTGAGTATGTCAGGATGCATGTTAAGGCTTGTATGAGTCTTCAAAACAACGAGGACAACATATGAGGTCCACCCCACAAATCCCAGCACGACGCTGCAACCCAAGGAAAACCTGTCGTAGGTGTGGTAGTAAACCAAGCCTTCAAGGGCATTGGATATTAGAGCCTGGCAGAGTGAGATCTAGAAAAAAAAAAAGATTGACCTAAATCAACTAGCTGTTGCAAGATGTCAGCCTTTTGTGAACATTACACCGTCATCTGGGGAGATTTCCCAGTTTACGGTATTGATGGACCGAAACGTTTGATTTCCCCATGATACTCACAGCCTCGTCATACTTTTGTAGCTCAATCAGTAGTCTTGCTTTCTGAATAAATTCTGCTTGCCTCGGCGCGGTCAGCGCTCTATAAACAGAGGGAAAGCGATAGATCACGCGGCATTGCTGAGGGCCAGCCAAATAGACTGGTTGGGATGGTTCTCTGTCATGCGAGAGGCGGATGATGCTGTTTGGCCACAACTCTTTGGCACGTAGTGACAAAATGATTGGACATTTTCAAAGAACTTCTACCTTGAGCAGATTGCTCTCATGACCAAATCCACGCAACGTGTTTTGAGCGTGTACTTAGCATTGTTGATGGTTTGTGGAAGTGCTTGCTGTGCAGAAGGCCCATAACTATAAAATGCCCAAATTAACACCTCCAGATTGTCGTACTCACTGGTAAGGAGTAAAGAGACAAGACAAGGTTGTCTCTTTTTTCTGCTTCATTTTCATCTAAGAAAATAGAAACAAAACACACAATTCAAAGGCAATGAAAAGTGTAACATTGTCACTTACCTGTTTCGACTACTGTTTACTATTCATCCTATTGAGTGATGTTCTACTATTGTTTTTTTTTTTAGTTTTGTGCAAACAAATGCCAGACATGTCATCTACAGCTGAGCTTCACGCTGCCTCACCTTGAACTGCTCCAATATTTGCATAGCATTAGTGTACATGCACTCTGCTTTGAACAGATCGCTGTTGTTCAGGTATAGTACAGGTAATACACCCTGAGGACACACAAACATAATATCGACCTTTAAAAAAAAAAAAAAGGAAAGCGTTTTGAGCAAACAAACTTTTCAATGATATTCAAA
The DNA here is from genome assembly GCA_901007745.1 of Hippocampus kuda. NCBI lineage: Eukaryota > Metazoa > Chordata > Actinopteri > Syngnathiformes > Syngnathidae > Hippocampus > Hippocampus kuda. Next base: position 13,385 of record CAAKHF010015800.1, read on the forward strand.
TTAGATTTTTCAGTCACTGTGCTATAATGTAGCAATACTCACGACAGAGTTGACAGGAATAGGTACGCCAATGAGAGATGCCATGAGAGGAGCAATGTCAGCCTGCAGCGTTTTGAACGGTAAACTTTAAGACATGGTGTAACATTGCTCTCCTGCAAGTTGTTATTTCATTGCAGAGATGTGATTTGATTAGAACAGCAAAATCATGAAATTAAGGAGCCACACCTGATTGAGATCAACTCTTCTGAGGTGCTCCAATTTCCAGTCTGGGGTAAAAAGAGAAATTGGGCCACGAATCCATTATATCTCTCAAACGGCAAAACGCATTCTGAATATTTTTGAATAAAATGGTCACCATTAATAGCTTTTTATGAGTGCACCTTGCAAATAGCCGTCCTGGTAAAATTGATCGCCAGTCACTTTGTGTGGTGTCTGTACTCCAGCTCCCCAAGCCACGAAAGGGGTGAGAGTCTCTGAGGGGTGACCAGCACCGTGAGAACCTAGGCACACACGATTGGATTCAAATATGACATCGAAGCAAATTCATTTTACATTTGGATTTATATTTATTAGTGTGCTACCCCAATTGGTCATGCCGTGATCAGACGTGAACACGAAAGCTGTTCTGCCATCATAACCGAAGAAGTCTTCAATTACGGACACCAGTTCAGCTACGCCAGAGTCCACTAGGCCAATGTTGTTTTGGTACTCTCTGCATGAAAGACAAAACTTAATGAGTGGATTTTATTTTGAAGACTCGAGAGTGTAATTACCAGTATTAGTCAAGAAAAATCCAGAACTGACTGGGACATTGGTCTGTGAGCATGTCCGTTGGTGTCAATACCCAACAGATGCAGAAAGAAGACATTCTGATCCTGCAGCAGGCTGGCCATCAGAGTGGAGTTTGACTTGGCTGATTGAAAAAGTGACTGATAGAGAAGGTAAAAACGGCATCATTTCCTCCAGTCATTCATGTTGCCCGAAAAGAAAACAACACTGAAAATGATTATTTAACGTATGGATATCATGAGTACCAGCTATCATACTTTGACTTGAGTGAACACCCAGCTGTCTAGCCTGGATGCATCCGAGGAGGCAAAGTCCTGTTCTTCTGCCGGATAGGTGTGGGTGTACACATGGTCTCCACTCGCACCTGTTAGTAGATGTGTGTGTGTGGGGATGCAACTCAATTAGGTAACCGAAATATTTGAAACACTGTGGCCATGATGTGCAATTGTACATATCCACTGAAATGAATCACTTGAGCATGTGAGTCGGAACTGAGCTATATATGCTGTCACTCCTGTATTGGATGTCACTGTACTGCGCACAGCCGACTCATGACCTGACAAAGTATGTGCGCTACCTTTCGCGAACATGGCCAGAATATCCGGGCTGCCCCAGCACCAGGTATGCCTGCTCTCATTAAATACAGAGTCAAACTCCACAGGATTCTCCTTCCAACCTGATCCCAGACACACAAAAACATCGGGTATGATTACTCATACGAGTGCCAATACCACCTACAGTTATCTGTTTTTGTATTACACTACACACCTCTAGCAACAGAACTAACATCCTCGTAGAAGCCAGCAATAAGAGCAACGTGACCAGGGCGAGACTCCGTGGGAACGCGTGTGTGGGAGACACCCCAGGTACCTCTCTCCTCAATGATAGCCCTGTTCGAAGACAGATAACAGAAGCCTAAGCGTCCCTCAAAAAATAATTTTTATTTTTTGCTTGCTTCCCAACCTTAAGTAAGGAGCTATGGATGAGCCGTTCGGGAGCAGGGTAAAAAAGCTGTCTGCTCTCAGGCCGTCAGCCACAATGAGCACCAGTCTGGAGGCAGGTGGAACCAGAGGTGTGGCCATGGGTGTCATCCCATGGACCAAAGGAGAGGTGAAGTAGATATCAAAGATGGACAGAAAGAAGACTACATGGACAGTCAGTCCCACCACGAAAAAGGTGATCCACCTCATTTTGAGCGCTGGCACCAGTACTTCAAGTCTGCAATTCAAAGACAAAGAAGGGAATCAATATACAGGACTGTATTTTCTGCCTGACGTTTTACATTCATTGCATGAAAGAATGCGAAGACAAACGGAGACGATTGTCAACAACAATTTGAACTGCCCGGACCAAAGCAGTGACCTTTTAAAGACAAAGTAATCCTTCATTTTATCATGTAACAGTTGCAAATTAAATAAAATCCACTAAGACTTACCTGTATACAACATCGGAAGTCCTCGGTCATAAAAAAAGACAATATGAATGAATGGGAGACACGTATGTCCAAAACCAGTTGTACAACTTGCTCGACTTGTTTGAAGATATGATTCTTGTTTACATTATGTTACTCAACGACCATGGACGCATTTCCAAAGATCCAATAAAGTGACCGCTTCACGTTACGGAAAACATCAGCGTGATCCTGAAAAAAACAGCGCTCTTTCCTTTCTAATGAGATTATGTTTCAGGACTCCGTTCATGCACTTCCTGGTTGTGACAAAAGATTTGTGGGTCCTGTAGTTCTACCTAAATTGCACAATCTGGAGCGCAAAAATGCTGTTTATTTTTTAATCATTGTATAATCTTGTCGATAGCATCAGTCACTACTTGGCAAATAAGTTGAAAAATGAACAAGTCATGATATATTTGCAAAAGACTGCACAGGCAGTACCTATAATGGGAACGTTGCCCTCACCAAGGTGGCTGTCGCCCGGGCACGTCACTTAGAGCCAGGCTGCAACAGCGTCGTGGTGCATCTCCCATTAACTTCCGTCCTTTAAGTGCGTGCGGTTGCCACTTTATGACCAACCCCAATCAAATGATACCTGGATGAATAGAAATATTCTTATTTTGACAAAAAAATAAATAAAAGATGTTGATTAAAATAAAGCACTTGTATGTTTTTACAAGACAGCCACGCTCAGACGATCGTCAAAGGCTTTTTGCTGAAACGTCATGTTTTACTCCTGGTTCCTAATATCAAAAACCACTGTTATGGAACGATACTTTTTATTGTAGTATGTCAATAATTTGCTGTGGAAAAAAGTCAACAGATGTCACGTGACGTTTGGTATCCTACCAATCCCATCTCAGCTAGCCTGACAACCATTCAGGAAGCAGGTCTGATTAGCTTATTTTGATAGCTAAAGATTTATATCGTGCAAACATGGCGTCGGTGAACCCGTTTAATCTGAGTGATTCAGAAGAGGAGAGTGAACGGCGACCCAACGAAACAGTTGACACGGAACGCAGCCCGAGTGACGGGGCGCCGGGACCGCCGCCGGGCATCCCCTTTTCCCCGCCCGCGGACGCCGAGCCTCCGACTCTGCTGCTATCCAGCAACCGAACGAGTCCGAACGACGAAGGCATCTCGGTCCCTTCCGCGGCCACCGCCGCTATGGCTGTCAACGTCGAGTCGCGAGTGTCGGTGGATGTCATCGCCGCTCAGCTATTGCGTGACCAATACATCCTCACGGCCCTGGAGTTTCACACCGAACTGTTGGAATCGGGCAGGGAGCTCCCGAGGTTGAGGGATTATTTCTCCAACCCGGGTAATTTCGAACGTCAGAGCGGCACTCCGCCTGCCAAAGATCAGGGACCTGGACCCGGTGGACCTTTGAGTAAGTAGCTGGACGATGCTCGCTAAGTACTTGCCGTTAGCCTCCTGTGTTAAATTCTAAAGCACACCACACCACAAGCTAGCATTTAGCTTTTAATGTCGATCTTGGACCCAGTCTAGCGTGAGATGCCCGCTGTCAACACCTGCCCCTGAAAGCTGCAGACATACTGAAGCGCACACGGCTATGTAATAATGCAGTACCAAGTGATAAACCCGTGACAACGCCGTGATAATCACCATTTAATCCGCTTTGAACTCTACAAATAAAAGCAACGTTTTATTTTACTTGGAGACACCGTGAGGTCAGACTTGGACTACAAAGTGTCAATGTACAGCTACAGCACTTGAACCACAGTCTATTGCACTTATTTCATACTACACCGCCAAATATAGATGTCACAAAAGTAGATTCTGTATACGGAAATGACTGACGATTTATTGTACACAGTGCGAAATGTAGTTCCGTGATTATTGATTGTTTTAATGGCAGCAAGGCGATACATAAATGTACATTTATTGTCGGCCTTTGTGAGAACGATAATTGTTCTACCTAGCACTATATGTCGCTGGCATGGATAGATGTTGCCAGACCTGAACCTGTCAGCACAGCAACAAAACAAAGCAAAATGGATCTTGAAAATGATTCTCCACGCGAAGCATTACACTGCGGGCGCAGAGTGCACTGGGGACACGGACACATCCCCGTCGGTTTCGTTTCGTTTTGGTCAGTGATTTAGATTTTCACTTCTCTCTCTTTCTGTGTTTCTCTTTGGATGTAGATCGAGCAGGCAGCATCAGCACCTTGGACTCTCTGGATTTTGCCCGGTACTCTGATGATGGCAATCGAGAATCAGACGAGCGGGTGGCAGGTAAGATGAACCTTTGCTGTCACAACCCGGAGCCAAGAGCCACATCTTGAGTCAGGGAAATAAAGCCTGATGTGAAAGATGGAATGGAAATGGCTTCATCTAATTTTGCATACCTTATGTTTAGGCTAGATAATTAGACACGTTGACTGGGAACGACCAATAGAACCATTCGTAGAGAAAGATGAGCATGTAAGCACGAGGCCTACAGATCAGCAGGTGAAGACTTTCTTTTGCAATGTAACCTAAGTTGCAGTTACACCGAGGTATTGACGCAAAAGTGTAAAGGTACTGAGGCACGAACTTTGCTAGTCTCGGAAACCTCCCGCCATTTCCTGCCCACCACCTGTCCCGTTTCCACTCTGATTTAATATCACTTGGCCACCACTTTCGGCATCGAACTCATCACAGTGAATTCACTGCATCTTCTGCTCCGTTGCTGCCAAATTGTGAAATCCATTTAGACTGTAATTGCAAAAAAGCTCAAATAAACACATATTAAAAGGCCTTCTGCCCGAGCATCCTCATTTGCGGATCAACTTCACTTTTATCACCAGTGTCACGAATTATTCATAAGAAAGCAGTTAAAAATGATGTTTTTTTTTTTTTTTTTCTTGAGCTCAGTCGAAGTGTACGTTTTCACTTTATTGAGTCTCTAGGTGGTATTTTTGGTACAGGAGCTTTGCCTAACTCCCAATGCGGCTCCATCATGACACTTTCTATCCTCGTGGCTGGTGTAACAGCTGAGTGTGACTCGCAAGCACCAGTGACTGCTTTAAAGCCGAGCTGTGAGAATGCACGCGGCTTGGCGAGGTGCAAATGTTTTGTATGATGAGTGAATCTGTCTTTGGTTCGCAAATAAAAACCGGTAAGCGTCAATATCATTGCAGCTGGCGTGATCCAGCCTTTTAATTGTTTTCCATCTAACGCCTGTATTTTGAGGTCATCCTAATGGGTAGTTTGTGCATCGAAAGTTTGCAGAATTGTGGATGGAAAGCTGACAGCTCCATGACACAGTTTGAGTGCTTATGAAAACGCATGCAGCAGAGATGTTTATTTTTGACGGTAATTGGTTGCATTTCCCAAATGGGTTCCACCCATAACACCCCCACCCTGTCCTTTCGACTTCCACCTACCCTCTTTGTAAATATGGCCGCCCACAGCTGTCTGACTCGGGCTTCTCGGGCTTTCTCCTGACGTTGATCAAACCCCAGTTGGTCAACACTGGACAAGACACTCCATCCAAACTCGTGATTTGTTTCATTCTTCCCCCTTCCCATTCCTGTGGATTGAGTTTTGTGTTGAATTTTGATTGCATCCGGTGCACTCATGACCTGCAACGATGGGTCTTCATGATGGTGTTACATTCATTTGCTTTGTGTAGCAATGACTCAACATCGTATGCTCTGACCACATTATTTGTTACACCTTAATCATCTAGACATCAGATCCAAGACAGAAGCTGTTTCAAAAAACCCCATCTTTTTTCAAACATAGACCTGAGGTGCATTGCTTTTGTAATCTTTTGGATTATGTGAATAAAAAGCACTGTCAAGAGATTGTTTTGCGTCGTTGCAGGTGATCAGTGCACCACAATGCATATCAATGCATTTCCACTCCATCACTTAACCTTTGCTGTGTTTTCTCTCTTTTTTTTTTTCAATCAAAACAACTTTACGTGTTTTCACCTACCTTCACTGTTTCTTTCTTTCTTTCTTTCTTTCTATTTTTGTAACTAATGATTGATCCTAATGTATGTATTTCTTCTGGATGAGAAAGACATCAAACGTGTTTTTCCTCTCATTTTTTATTGAAGTCTAACCTTGCCTGTTGATGTCTAAATATATCAGTTAAAAAGTTATAATAGTTTCGGGATCATTTGAGAAAATTTTAAATGCCTCCAACCTTTTGGACTGTAGTGCATTTAATGGTGTGTTTTTGTCAAAAACATGAAATTGTCTGGGTGACCTCTACCTTTTGATGGGGAGTGGAGTGTAATATCATGCTATAATTGAGCCTTCTGCATGGGAAATCCTTTGTCAGACAGCTGCAACAAATTGAAATGTTAAAATCCCACTAGCTTCACGTTATTAACTGTACTGTACTTTCGTCATTGGCTGAGCAGACTAATGAAAAAAAAAAGAAAAAACAGTTGCCTGGGGGTAAGGGTTTCCACTAATTGACATCAATCTTTGTTTGCTTTATTCCATGATCCTCTGCTGCATGTGTTTCTCAGATCCATGATTTGCATGCACCCTCTTGTGTTGTTTTATTTCTAGACTCTGAATATATTTGCTGTGTTTTTCACTCCCATCTTTGTTTTATTTGTTTGTTCCCTGTCTTTGTTTGGATGCAATACCTGTGTACGCGTGCGTGAACGTGGACGTGTGCGTGTGTGTGTGCCCGTGCTGTCACTCTGTCCAGTGCTGGAGTTTGAGCTACGGAAAGCAAAGGAGACCATTCAGGCTCTGCGCGCCAACTTGACTCAGGCAGCAGGTGTGGCGTACTCTAAAATAAACTTTTCCACCCGAGACCCAAGCCCTTCTCTGTCACTTTCTCTGCTTTTCTTCGAGATAGAATTCCCAAATAATGTTGAGCCTCCATTTGAACTCATCACACCCCACCCCCCCCCACACTTTTTTTTTTTTCCCCACAGAGAACGAAGTGCCCTCTCAGGAGAGAAAGAACTTCAAATCAAGCCCTGAAATTCAGGTGGGGATCTTCGAATGTTGGCAAGGTTAAAATCTTCTCTGTTCGCAGTGATTAAGTCATTGCGAATTTGTCTTTAAAGCCTGGCGAACCTCCGCAGCGTTTAATACTGTAGCTTCTTTCCTCTCTGCCTCAGGAGCCGCTACGCCCGCTGGAGAAAAGAGCCTTAAACTTCCTTGTGAATGAGTATCTCTTGAAAAATGAATACAAACTCTCATCCATCACCTTCTCAGATGAAAATGATGATCAGGTACAGTTCTTTCTTGCAGAAAAACATTTGTTATTTAAATGGAAAATACTATTAATATTCTCCAGCCTTCACTAAATACACCTGCACAATCTCGTGAGATTTGAGTTTTGCGTTGTCTTTTTTTTTTCCTTCTCTCTTTCTCTCTCCACTGGCAACCAGCCCAGTCTATACCTCGCCTCTCGCTCACCGTCAGGTGGGATAAACTCCAGCTCACTCCTCCTAATGAGGATGTAATGCAGTAGAAAATTGATAAATGGATCTGCAAGCTTCACTGTAGCAAGGGGTGCAAAATCAAACCAATATTTTAATCCGAGACCATTTTTAGTGTGTATTCCGATTTTTTTTTTTTTTAAATTCATGACTTAGTTTGAATGAAAATCAGTTGTTTTTGTTATCATGATATGTCCTTCTACAGTAATATATTTCAAATCAATCGCTGAATCAAACTTTATTGCGCTCCAGACAAAACACGTATGACATGTGACTCGGCACAAAAGAGCCAAGTGTGGAAACACCAGTCCAAGGAGCTATCTGCACCAAGAGCAGATCACTCAACTACGCTTTATTTATGGGGCCCTCGCTGCATACAAAGCGCTGTACATGGACTGGATATCAGCCAGACAAAAAGAAAGACAGTTGAGAAAAGTTTGAGTTGTGGATCCTCTCCATCAGTTTATAGGGATAATTCAGAATGGACAACACAACGCTGCTGAAGGCTCAAGAGCCACTTTTTTAAGAGAGCTTTAACGACCGGTAGTATTTATTCTTTTCACTAGCATATTATAACTTGTATTTTCATTGTTTTATTGTTTTAATTTGCTTCCAGGATTTTGAGCTTTGGGATGACGTTGGCCTCAACATCCCAAAGCCTCCTGACCTGTTGCAGCTCTACAGAAATTGCGGTTCCTCACTTCCTCCAATGAGGGACGTGGTTGACGTAGCAGTCGGAGCAGATTTTGGCGATCTCACTGGACACTGTGCAGCGCAAGATCCCCCACGGAAGCCTGACCTCTCACAACAGGTTTGTTTGATCGTTTTCCCCCTCCCGTTACACAAGGTAACAAAAGGCGGGAAAAAAGTATCCTTTGTTTCTTTCTTTATTTTGTTTATTAAATCTATTCTATTCATTTCATACAGCAACAGGCAGAGATCGTCCAAGAGTTAGAGTACCAAATCAGTCTACTCAACAATGAAAAGGAGAGTCTCGCTGAGCAGATGAAGACACTTCAGAGGTTTGTCACTTTGTGTATAAATTCATTTGACTCCCAACTTCATAGCGATTATATGACTCTTCATCTTAAATGGTCAAAACACATTTGGTTTTCTATTCACCTATCCAACGAATGAAGTTTTTTTTGGGACCCTATTCAGCTCTTGAAATACTGTTCCAAGATATCACATAATGGTGCCAAAACCTTTTTTGAATAGGAATTGGTTTCAAGGAATTATTTTTGAAGTGATACCACATCTCGACTAGGGCTGAAGGCTTAATTGCATTTTGCACCAGTTTGCCTCACGACATCGGAAAAGACTGTTTTATGAGTGTGTTATAAGTAACCGTCATCCAGAGTCTCCTTCCCCTCACAGTGAGATCCAGACATTGAAGCAGACGGTCTCCTCCCCTCCTCCGGCCACTCTTGGCCGTAGCTCGCAGAATACATCGAATCCCGCACCCTCTTGCACTGCCATCACTTCCTCAGCTAACCCACCCTCTGTGGTAAAGTCATTTTAAATTTACCAGACTGAACTTAAGCTACCAAAGCCTTTCACTATGTTTTAGAATGGCCCTAAGCACATTGAACCCAACCTGATGTATGCCCTCTCCTCAGCCCCGCGCAGATAACGGACAGTGCCTGGACATCCGGGGTGTACCAGAGCCTCAAAGTGAGCCTCCCTTAACGCAGAACACGCCACAGTCTCAAAATAAGCTTAAAAGTCGGCCTCCTGCACATTTTGATCAGCCAAACAGGTGAGTGGTTGTTAATACATACAGGAAGCTCTAAAAATACAATAAAATATATGCGATACGCCCCTCTATATACATGTTTGCTACATGCTCATCTATAAATATGACACAGCATAGAGAGATGACATCGGTTGCGTTCCTCCGGCAACATGATAAAACATGTAAAAACCAACCAATGAAAAACATCGAGTATGGCAGCACGTGCGCATGCCTTCTTGTGCCACATGACGACGTGTTCTTCTGCCGCTGTGCAAACAAGTCCTGAACCTTCTTCAAGTGAGCCCACGCTGTACTGATTTTTCTAACTGTAACCACTAGATGGCGAGAGTTGTTTAGATGTATTCAGACGTGCAGCTTGAAGAAATTCACCGCAGACAACCATTTGGATGCAGTCATTTATCATGGTTGTTGTTGGGGTTTTTTTGTTTTTTTGTGGAACACAGACTGAATGCACCAGTAACTGGTTTGGGTCTTTTCATATTTGTGCTAACCCAGGAAGTTATCCCCGGCATTCCAGCAAGCTCTGCTATCCTTCTGCCGAATGTGCTCAGACAGTCGCCTGGGGGCAGAGGTTAATACAGACACACACATTTGGATGCAGATCCAATATTCCAAGTAAACAAAGTGTAACATTGCTCTCATCTTCAGGTGTCTCGTATAGCAGAGAGCGAGGAGAGTGTGATGTTAATGCTGGGTCGCTGCCTTCCTCATATCGTCCCAAATGTCCTCCTAGCTAAAAGAGAGGTAAAGCCTGGTCCACCTGCTCATTTTTGTCCCCCCCCCTTTTTTTTAATCATCATAACACCATGCTTTCTTTTTACTGTTAAATAGATAGGCACACAGAAGCGAATGATCTTGGTGTTTTTTTTTAATATGTATAAATTTGATTATATCTTACAGCCGATGAAAATCCAAAATCTAGCATCACAAGTAATTGAAATATTCAATAAGAAACAACACACACACACACACACACATACACACGCACACACATACTGCTATTTCAGCCCAGTTTTGAGTTACTTAATTCTGATAATCACATGCCTCATACATAAATATGTCATTACTACCGTTCTGCTTATTGATCGATACCCAACTAAAGTGTGCACACTAATGGAAACTATGGATATACCCTTGCTGATGTGTGTCCATCTATTAAGTGTTTATCACACAGGCGTCACAATTCATTCTGCCTCAACTGCCACCATTCATGTTTGCGCTCCGTTTGCCTTCACTGGCTTTCTTTTTCTTCTTCTCTTTATCGTCTCACTCATTCTCTCACTCTGGTGCATGCCTCTCCTCTAGAGAATGGTTGCACATCTTTGCCAGGTGAGTCCTTCACACGCTCATCTGCACAGTCGCTCACACAACCCCAAAAAAGCCAAAACGCATGCCTGCTGGCTACAATTGCAGTCTGGCAAGTAAGGGTGGAACTGGTGAAGGTCGCAATCTGAAATTTCTGCGCTACCATGATTAATAAATTGAAATCCAATTTAAATAATGCATTATTTTTTTTTTCTTCTTGAAAGTTTCGCTGATGATGTAGTGGTACACTCGCCCGACTCGTGTGCGGGCAGCGTGGGAGCAGTTCCCTCTCGGCAACCGTGTGAATGTGGCTGTGTATTATGGTACTTTGTCTCGTTCCGATATGTGTCTTGTTCCTGACTGGCGAACAGTTGAGGCGTTATTCCGCCTTTTGCCCGAAGTCAGCAGGGTTAGGCTCCAGCAACTCCCGCGACCCTCTTCAGGAGAAGCGATGTTGAAAGTGGATGGATGGATTCTTTAAAGTGAATCAATCTTCCACTTTAGTTGCTCCATTTTAATTGTCATTTGACTCCAATGGCGCTGTGTCTGAAGTGCACCCTTAAGTCAAATTTTGCGTGCAACACAAAGCAAAAACATCAACCAAGTGACAGCTTGCTACTCCGAAAATTCTGAAGTTTAGGCGCTTATACGTCATGGTATTACAGTACTTACTATCGTGTCACTTTTGGTTGGAAACTTCTTCCTGAACATTCTGACATGAATTGTGCATTCTATTACTAGACGATAAGAATATATCACTATGAGCTGCAATAAGAGTTTCAGGATTTCATTTAAAAAAAGAAAAAGAAAAAATGAGCAGCGCTTGCTTTTTGTTTGTATCGAATACATTGTCCACCTCTGCTTGCCAGCCTTATTCATTGTCTTCTCTGTCATGTATTATTTTGCATTGTAGGAAATTAATGGATGAGAATTACAGCCCTAAGATGCCATTTTAACCCGTGTTCATCTATTTTAAACCAAATGTATCCCTCAATGATCCCCTTTGCTTCAGTTTTAATCAACTCAAGTTTTTATTTCAGTTATTTTTATATATTTTTTTAAAAACTACCCACACTCACAGCATTTTCACACGAATAATTAGAAACATTTTCTGTGCTGCCATTTGCTATGGACAATGGATGGGTGGACGGATGGCTAGAACGTGCTTTAATGCGTCGGATGTTTTAGGAATGTTATTTGCTTTCTGCAGTGCAATTGATGTACATTTTTGGCGCTGTTGCGCAAAAGGCATGCGGGCAGGTTGTGTTCACAACATGACTGTGAACATTAATTGTGCACCCAGTGTTGAAACCCAATAGGAGCTCAGTCTTGTTGGAGTTGTTCACACTTGGCCTGCTTTGCATATATTGCCACGGTGGTGTTGTTTTAGTCAACCACCAACAGTTAAAGAGAATTTAATCTCTTTGTGAAATCAAGAACAACAACCCGAAGTGCAAGAATAGCATGCATCAGAACACCGAGGGGTCTGTTTTGAGACACGTGGACTTTGCACGAAGTCCGTTAGAGCCATTAGCCATGACACGCACGCACACACACACACACCGGTTGCAGCTCGAATCTCCTTCCTCCACAAGCAGGAGACACACCTTCATTTGTTAGATTGTGACACTTAAAGAACAAAAGGTGTTTGAAACGGAGCAATGCTGTTTTGAAACACTGCCGGCCACCTGGCTACACTTATCAGTCTTGGTAAATCATTAAAGAAAATGGTTTTTCCCCATTTGAATGTTCTCTAACGTGCTACCATTGTCCCAATAAAATGCTCGTCTGCTTTCCTTCATTTGTTTTGTGCAACAAGAACTCCTCAAAACCACTTGCAGAGATGACAGTTGAGATCAAATGTAGATGCTTGTTTGGTGAACATGCATGCAACATTGATAAGGTGATAATTGAGAGTGCCAATTTGATTGTATAAATCAATCTGATGCCAGACACACTTGCACTTGGTCCTGTGCTGCACAAAAGCCGTTCATGAATTAGTAGCTGATCCTATTTGAAAAGCCCAGGGTATTAACATGATTGAAATTGATGCTCATTGCTATTTTTTGTGTCTGCGTATGTGTCACGAAACACTTAAAATGAATGTTGGCTGTTTTGGTTTTGTTTTTTTGACTGGGCTGGGCCAGTGTGACTCATCTTAGCCTATCTTTACCCATATTCTCTCCATTCATCCAGAAGGGTGTCGGGGTTTTGTAAACTGTTCCAGCGCGGTGGCAGGAAAACTATCATATACTCCTGGAAAAAAAACACATTTATAACACAGCATGCACGCTCTAATTTGTGTGTGTGCGTGTGTGTGTGTGTGTGTGTTTGTGTATGTGGGTGAGTGTGTGTGGCGGGAATGCCGAGTTCACCACGGGTTTGGCCATGGAAGGCTTGCATCAAATACAGATTTTTGCTCTGCCTGGAAGGTCCATGAACTCTGTCTGAACTCTTCGAAAGGGCAGTTTTTTGGTTTGTTTTTTTTAAGCAAGGGAACAAGAGTGTTACGTCGGGGGCTTCTTGGAGACATTACCACAACAAATGAGAAAGTCTAATACCATTAAGGTACTGCGGGTTCATGTTTTCCCAGTACGTAAGGCTGTTTATTTTCCCCAACTGCCCATTTTCTCTCCTTTATTAATGGCTTCTTGACTGCCATTTCCCTCCATGTCCCTTACTCGAAAGTCATTGACAAGCTTCCGCTTTTTTCTCCATTTTATGCTTCAGGAGCTGATCCCTCTCATCCTGTGTACCGCCTGCCTTCACCCAGAGTCCAGAGAGAGAGACCAGCTTCTTCACATCCTTTTTAACTTAATCAAGAGACCAGATGATGAACAGAGGTGTGCACACTGTGCAGCATGTGGAAGGTACTTGCACAAATGTGTCAAGATCTGTGAATTTGATGCGGTATTGTTTCTGTTTTTCTTCAAGACAAATGATCTTGACGGGATGTGTTGCCTTTGCGAGGCACGTGGGTCCCACGCGTGTTGAGGCAGAGCTTCTTCCGCAATGCTGGGAGCAGGTACGCGTCACATAGCCATGCAAATAGATTTCTCCATCTGCCTGTCCTGCGCTTAAGTGATGCTGGCTCGGGGGTTGACGTCAACCTGCAATGTCGTCGCCTACCGACGTAGCAACAGGGGCGTTACACAAGTGAAATGCCGCCACTCATGACCGGAGTGTGAGGTTAAGCTTTAAGGACTACTGATTTAACTACTGATGAGCAGTTCACCATTTTACTTGAGTAATATTATTGTAGTATATAATATAATATTTTTAAAAAGATACCTTTTGCTTTTGAGAATAAATGAACATGGAAAGCACATCATACATATTTTTTAGCACCATCAACACATTTATGAGAAACAAAGTAAAACTCCATGGCAACAACTGCAGCCTACCGTTTTGTAGGCTGAGAAAGGCAACTGAAGGTTGCATATGCAGGGTCAGCGTGTTGATGCTCGTCAACTTTGTTTCCTTTCTGCTTTCTCTGTTGTGTTCTGCCTTCTCTTCCTCTCTGTCCTAATTGTATGCACCGATACCCTCCTTTTTTCAGATTAACCATAAATATCCAGAGAGAAGACTTCTTGTGGCAGAGTCTTGTGGAGCCTTAGCGCCGTACTTCCCCGTAAGTTGTCTTTTGTATCGAACGAATAACAGTCGATTAATGCGTACATTAAAATTCTTGCTTTTGATTCTGTTCCCACAGAAGGAAATTCGAAGTTCGCTTGTGTTGTCCATGTTGCAGCAAATGCTTGCCGAGGACAAGGCTGACATGGTCAGAGAGGCTGTGGTCAAGAGTCTTGGGATTATCATGGGTTACATAGATGATGCTGACAAATACTCCCAGGTATTTATTTGCAGGGGAAAATCCACAGTTTGCTTTGTTCGCCCTCTCCATTCCCTCTGGGTTTCAGATAAATATACCCTTAAAATAACATGAACTGCAAATACTACTTTTAATTTAACTCAATATGGACAAAGGTATTGGTACATCAGGCTGCTCGTCGAAGATTTAGAAAAGTTTCTCAAAGGTTTCGGAGGGTGTGTGTGTGTGTGTGTGTGTGTGTGTGTGTGTGTGTGTGTGTGTGTGTGTGTGTGTGTGTGTGTGTGTGTGTGTGTGTGTGTGTGTGTGTGTGTGTGTGCGTGTAAGATGAGCTTCATATTCAAAAAGCATCTGCATTTGGAATTCTGCATGCGGGAGATCAAAATGTTACGATTATATTTTGAT
>CAAKHF010015800.1:31824-47730 GCA_901007745.1 Hippocampus kuda
CCCCAGCGCCCCCCCCCCCCCCCCCCCCACCTTCTCGTTGCCGCCTGACATCCATCACACTGCAGCAGTCAACCTATCAGGAGCGACGACATCAATCTGTAATTTTCTTATCATGATGCTATGGATTAACATGCAACGTTTGTATGGAGTTGCACCTGCATAGGATCAGGCTGAGCAATGTCTTTCATCGTCCTGTCAGTTGACATGACTCGTCTGGCTTGTGTGTTTGCACGCTGCCTAAATTGCACAAGCCCAGCATGCGTCGCATCTCCTCTCACCTCACTCCATTGAGGCTGAGGCCCTCCTCCTGACCAAACCCTCAGCTAGCGGCAGGTTTTCACCCGCGACGTTCTCCATTTTTTTTTCTCCCCGTTTTCTCTCTTTTGTCTTATCCCTGCTATCTTCTGCTACCACCTCCCCGACCTTCTCTTTCTCCCCCCGCCCCCTCCTCCCCTCTCATCTCTGTGGTGGGTTTGCAGTTGATTCTCCGAGGCATGAGTGAAGCGTTAGTAGATCGCCGGGCGGCTCCGGCCCTTATAACTCTATGCAATGGGCCTGAATTGTGAGTCAATCGACGACAGAACACCTCCTTGTGAACTCTTCTTGCAGGCTGCATTCAAGCGGTGTCAAAAAGCGCCTTTTGTCGCGCTCACCGCTCATAGTCAGGAGCTGCGAATGTTCAGCAAATATGGCCTCATCTTGCCCAACCGGAATCATGAAGGGGAAGTCTGCCAACATTCAACCTTCAATACTGAGCTTGGCCAGACTGAAATACCAATTGGCTATGGACCGAGTTCATGAATTTATTTTGCCACATCCACATTTTAAAGAATAAGATGAGCAAGTGAGCGATAGCGCTGTTGGAATGCAGCCTGTTTTATCACATGGTTCTCTCTACTGGTGCACACTCATCCAACATTTTCATGTTTTTTTCATAGCGCAATGAATCAACATGATTAGGGTTCATAGAAGTGAGGTCATTCCAAGTTGATCTTTTGCTATATAAATGATATACAATCGTATATCAGCCTACATCAACAAAGAGTTGTTGTACCTTAAACGTGAATATGGAAATGAAATGCCTTCGTGCTTACTTTTGAGCTTTTAAAGCGCTTGTTACCTCAGAAAGTATGCGTGTATTAGAGCCACACGAAAACAACATTTCTGATATTAGATATTTCCTAAAATGTCATATAACAGATGATTGTTTGTGAAACATCACGTGGGTAACGTGACAAGATGTTACTTCATACGGTCACAATTCTTTTCTCATGATGTTCTATCTTGCAAATATATATTATTCATAACTGAACGTGCAATGACATGACTTCTCTTTTATTTTGTCAGTGGTTTTTATGATAGATTCCGTTCGGGTCCAAAGTAAGCAGAGTTAGCAAACTGCTCTAAACGTAGTGTTATTCTTTTTTTGTTCATTGATGTCGCACCTGCCTGGAAGCTACTTTTCGTTCGGGCAAGAGTTTTCGTTTCCTTTTATGATGAATCGCATAAACATTTAACTTCTCAACCGGATCAGCAAAATGTTAGAAACCCTGTAAAATAGAACATGCAGCCATCAGCAGAATGTGTCGAAAATGTTCAGTTTATGCAGCTGGCATCAGCAGTTTCTTTCAGGCCTCCTTTGATTATGACAGCATCGGTATTATTTCAAAGCCTCTGCTCACGGAGTCGTGTGTTTCGGTGCCTTCAATGGAATTGATTGCCATTGCAATGGTCAAGACCTGCATGATGCGGCACACTGCTCATGAATAGTCACCCTACCTTTTTATGTCGCTCTCCTGCTGTGTTTAGCTCTGTGAGGATATCCACAATTCCTGCCTTTGGTACCATCATGGAGACCGTGACGCAGAAAGAGGTAAGGAGTCCAAAGTGTCTCCAGAACGGTCCGCAAAACGAGACGTACTTGAAGAAAGGCCAATGGTTTGTTTGCGTGCCTTTTTAGCTGCTGGAGCGTGTCAAGATGCAGCTAGCATCTTTCCTGGAGGACCCTCAGTATCAAGATCAGCACTCTTTGCATACGGAGATCATCAGGACGTTCGGACGCGTCGGACCCAACGCCGAGCCTCGCTTCAGAGACGAGTGTATGCGAAATGATGAGAACAAAAGAAAATCCCACCAATGTCGAGAATGTTGTTCACCCGCCGTTTGTGCTCCTTGGTCCAGTCGTCCTGCCGCACCTGCACAAACTGGCTCAGGCAAACAACAGCCAAGCGGTGGAGAGCAAGAGGATCGACATCGCCACCCAGCTGTTCGAGGCCTACAGCGCCCTGTCCTGCTGCTGTATCCTTTTTCGCCACCGCTGCGTGTTTGGGGTCACTTCACGTTTAGCCGCGCTGGTCTGATAGTGCCCTTGATCCTCGCGGCATGCATCAAGCGTGGCCCCCGGCTTGTGGTCCGGCGATGTGTGTGTTTTGGCAGCGGTCTTCTGTCGTTTGGCAGCAAGCGAAAGAAAGAGAAAATAACTTTGCACCCAACCCCTCCCTATTTTGGGGACTAGACGTAATTACAAGGTTGGTTAAGCAAAGGAGAGCATGAGGAAGGGAGGCTTCAAGAGCGTGAGAGAATAGCAAACGCCAACATCGGCTTCGGCGCTCGGGTCCGTTTACCCACAATATCTTTTCCATTCCGGCCCCGACGTCCCTCCCTGCTGTTCTCCCGCTACCTCTCTTTGCTGCACGCGCTCTTCTGTCTGCCGCGTCTCCCCTGGGAGCCCCACCCCGTCCCGGCGCGCACATCGGCAGCAGCGCCACCGGTCGGAGGTTCGTTCCTGCGGGTCATCGTCAGGCTGTCATTTCACAGCGCAGGCCTAGTTCAAATGTAGGGCGCTAACCTCGGAGGCTTGACCTCCCACGCCACTGCTCTCTCTTTTCAGCAGCACCTCAGCCTCTGAAATTGAACATTCGCATCAGGACAAAAGTAGAGGATCTCTGTCTGCACGCGCTTGGTGTCGATGGCGCAGACGGCCGGTCGTGATGATGGATTGTTTGCCGCCGTTGTCCATAACTTAAACATGTTAAAAAGGAAAGGGCGCGGCCTCCTGAAGTGGCCCCGCCCTCGAACTAGCGGCTCTCATTCAAGTGAATGGGACCGTGTGCTCGTGAAAATATTTACCCAGAGTTTCAATATTCATGAGTAATACTGTTTTAAAAGTTGAGACGCGTTGCTTCTATGCTAGTGTATTTCAATGCGGCTTTCAACGTCGGCTTAACTTAATTGTCCTAATTTGGCAGTATCAGACGGATGGAAGTGACGCTATTGAAATAGCGGGCCGATAAATATCCCGCATCCCGAATCGTATTTTGCTGTCATAAATGGTGATAAGTCTGAAAAAAAATGTGTTCCCCCGGTCCTTAACCTCACACGCGCAGTCATATCTGAGGAGGTGATGATCAACCACTTCCTGCCGGGCCTCAGGTGTCTCCGGGCCGACATGGAGCAGCTCTCGCCAGAGCACGAGGTCCGTAGACGGCTCACACGCACATTCAACTTCCCACACGGTCAAGTGGTGACCCTGTGACACTCCACCTGAAGTTCTTCAAAAGGCCTACTGCTTTTTATTTGTGTCTCCAAATCTCACGCGAGTCCTTTTCATGTGAGCCTTTTTCCCAAGGTGACTAATAATCAGCTGCCTCTTGAGTCTTGAGAATTTCTTTCCAGACCGTCGCCTATTAAGGAACCTACTAACATACAAATAAAGACCTCCCTAACGTCATCATCGTCCCTGTGTGTCATGTTGTTTTTTTTTTTTCTCCCTCCAGGTGATTCTGAGCTCGATGGTGAAAGAGTGTGAGCTCAAGGTGGAGAACAGAGGAATGGGAGATGCGCAAGGGTGAGAAGAATGACGGTCTTGTCTTGTGTTGTTCAGTTTCGGTTTATGGTTCCACCATAGAAAGAGATAGCTGTTGTGAACTCAGGCCCCCTTGTTGGACACTTAAATGATCAAAAATTAAAAATGCAATTATTAGATTCCAACAACATTTTGTGTCTCTCGCGTGTCTTCAACGCCTGAGTTGTTTTATTTTGTCGAAATCACTTTCTTCCACTTTTGAGTTTAGGCAGGAAAACACAAGATAAGCAGTTTTCAGTAATGAGTGAGGCAGTAGCAGAAGCTTGTAAATGCACCTTCCAAAGGGTGAAGTCATTGAGTTGTTTGACCGTAAAACATCCGTGCTGGCCATCGAGCGTCCTTAGCCACTCGTAACGCATTTAGGCCGCAGCACGGTCATATTTATATTCATCCCAAAAGTCACGATATTGTAGGTCAACGCAAATGTGCTACAAAGCAAAGCTTGACTCTTGTTTTTCTTGTTGTGGTTTGTAGCTCCATGTCCATCGCATCCAGTTTGGTGGGCGAGGATGCCAAGACCAAGTTCCTGAGCAAGATGGGTCAGCTGACCACATCGGGCGCCATGTTGGCCAACGTTTTTCAGAGGAAGAAGTGAGCAGCGTTCGGCGAGGCTCACCTCACCGCAACGTCTGACGACGCTCCCAAGTAGATGACAACCGATCAAATGTGACGTGCATTTCTGCGAGCGTTGATTTGCATTTTTTCCCTCAGTCAAGTGTTTGTTTGACATCTTAAATTTATGAGAAGAAGCGCCGCAGAGGACAAAAGTCCGGTATTCCATGAGAAGGGGGACATCTTTTCTGGACATTTCAGGACAACGTGAAGGCATCGCTGGCACGCTATGAACATTGGAGGTACCTGTCGCCTCTGATTTTTACCAGGTGTCATTTGGGATGGAACAAGCAGTGGACGGCCTACGGATACCGGTATTAAGCATGTCCGAGCAAAATGGCAATCCTTGAAGTGACTACAAATGTTTGCGTGTGTGCGCGTGTGGATGTGGTTCCGAAACATCGCCTACTTGGAGTTCTAAATAATCGTCTTGCCTTTGTTTCCTCAAAAGTCTGTCTCTGCTGTCCGTTTGATAGCTTCTGTTTTATAACTTATTTATATCTTATTGAAGAACACACTTTATTTCCAGCTTCCAAAGAATTTTGCACTTCATTATTTTGTTCTTACATATCTTTATGTTCTGATGCACATTCAGATTGATCACTACAGTTTTTTGTTTTTTTTGTCGTTGGAGTTGGTTGACTGTAATTTGGGTGCATTATGTCCTGTCTTTCTGGTTGAATAGTGGATGTTTCATTCAATTTTTGAGAGAGGTAAGCTCGGGTGGAAAACGTAAATAACTACCATACATTGAACTGAGTGATTGGTACTGATGTATACTTGGAATCTGTGTCTTGGGCGAATAAAAGGTCATTTGCGGATTTACATGCGCACTGGTCAATTATGCATTTGAGTACAAAGGAAAGAGTGCTTTATGGCTCAAAGTGGCGACAGGTGTTAAAGGCAATAAAAAGTCATCGGACAGACAAACAGACGACCGTGGCGGCCCAGCCCCTCATAGCCTCACTTTGATCTGCGCTCATTGCAACAAAGCAAAGTCCGCCAACTGGGGCATTCCCAACTGTTTCCTTCAAAACGTAACTGAAAAAAAACTCTTGGGTATTTAGGACAACACTCCTGATGAATGTAACCTTCAAAGTATGGATGGATATCATCCGAAAAGTAATCGCTTTGTGATCAGTTTTGTCTCCAGAAATCACCAACTTTTGGAATTTTGAATATTCGTGGACCAGCTTTGACACCTGTCTTCATGGCGCTGGTCACTTCTAACCTCGTGGCTGTTCACTGCAAAAGCATTGACCGGCCTGATACCTAATGGTCACTTCCAACCGATTGACTTGAAAGAATCCACAACCCTCCTAAAATGAAAGAATTTAAATCAGTCTCATTTAAAAAGCACCGCTGATGCAAACAAAGGCACCCAAATACTGTATAGCGGCGGCAGGGGACTCCTGTTGCATGCTGACATGCAACATTGGGCACCACGTTAGCCACAGCCAAAAATTTGGGGGCGGGGGGGAACTAACATGGTGAAAAACAGTTTAGCACTACAGTGCCACAGTTGAGAAATTCCGACACAGATGTTGTACATTTTTAGCAATTCTCTGCGAACAGGTTCAGCGTCACGTATTTGGAAAAAAATCTCTGAATTCACACTATGTGATCTTTCACAGTTGTTCATGTTTTTTACAACATTGCCACTTGCATTAATTGACATTTTGTAATGTCACTCGGTTCATAACGTCACAGATTTAATGCATTTTTTGTATTACTACCGTGTTTTTCTTCTGCAACTAAGAAAAATAAAAAGGTGAATTTGGGGATGTTTTTGGCTGAAAAGGCACAAAAAAAAAACCTTCGCTACAGGATGACATTTTTAATTCTGTCGAGCAAGCCCAGAAGCTAACATGTCATTGCTGATGTCATGCATTTATAACAACATTTTACCCTCCAGGGGGAAAAAAAGCTTTTCATGAATAATATTTTCAAATTTAAGAATTGTAGTTGTGGGGGGGCACAGTTGTGCAAACATAGCCATAGCAGTTGATGATTACGCAAGTCGAGAACCGGTCATTTATAAAGCATTTGCATATTCAAGCTAATATGCAACTTTTCTTCCTGATAACTGTGCAGGTGGACAAATAATTGATATGGATCAGTTGCGAGGGTGAGCTCGGAGCCTTTTTATGTGTTCTGCTGCAAGCTTCCATTCCTGTACCGCCTGATTCACGATTGTTCTTGGTGGCCGGAGTGCCTCTGCCTCCCAGAAGAGGCGAGGCCATGCAAATACGCGCGGACCTTTGGGTGCACGTCCAAGTCGGCACCTCTTACTCACAGCAGTGACTTGGGTGACTCACGGGTCATGTCTGTTTCCAGAACCAGTGGAAGCAATAATACTGCTGGAAGGCCACTGAAGGAAGCTCAGTTTTCTTCATCAGCAACATTCTTGCCTTCGTGTGCGCGGTTTGCATTTTTTGATGAACCTTTGATTAGTTCAAAGTGACGCCAAAACCAATGCGACCAAACACGCTTACGGAGCTCAAAAGTATGCGCTGTTTCTACAGGTCATTTTGAAGTGAGAAGCTCATTAAACAGCATGGCTTCTGCTTGCACTTAGTGCGCGTTTGCGTGTGGCAAAACAAGCCAGGCTTTGATTCCTGTACAGTTTGAGTTTTATTGGTGCAGGCAGGGGAACTGTGGGCATATTTGTTGTACGTTCGGCGTCCATTTAGGGTTGCTTGAGGTGAGGACCAAAAAAAAAAACAGTCAGAGCTGGATCTTAATTGCTACTGTGCAGGCTGCAGTGGCCCAACCACAAAACTGCATTTGTCAACATTTTTTACGGAGTTGGAAAAAAAAAAATGAGTGTGCGTGCGTGTGTGTCTGTGTGTGTGTTGAAACCTGGCTTTGTTTAAAATACTTCATCATTCTTCTGTGCTGCACTTTGAACAAACCTACAGTATTCCTCTTCATAGCAGCTGGTAAAAGTAATCGAGTATATTGTATTTTTAGCTGCTGTAGTTAATGGTTCCCCTTTTTTCCCTCTTCCTTCCCCCTCTATTATCCTTCGACATTGTTTTAACATTTGCATAACTGTCATTTTGCAATGATCTGACAATCTTGGCATGCCAAGAGTGAGCCGCAACTAGTTTGACATGCAAATGATGTGGCTGGATTGTAATATTTCATTCAAGCCTGGTTTCTCAAGAGTGAGGGCCATCATCACTTTCCCGTAGCCGGCGACTATACTGGTGCACTTAAATTCCAGTATGATAATTGTTTGAAAATAGCTGAGTGGTACATGCTACTCACCAGGCGTATGCACAGACATTTTGGGGGCAGATGTTCATGGAGGCCGAGAGAGAGAAAGCAAATAGTTATATCGTGATTTTATTTTGAAGAATGCAGAAAAACTTTTTCATTTGGGGCAAAAGTGCTCGAGCACCACGTCGGGTCGATCTGTGCACGGGCCCGCCGCTCACTTTCGTCCTGGTGGCGCGGGTTTGATTCCCTGCCAGTGGCCCAATACCTAGCATCCCTCATTAAAATTTGTGCCAAACAAATCAGGCGCTGACTCGCTGTGACTGAAGATTTTGTTTCATGACAGCTCCCGTGTTGGATCTCATTAAAGTGTGCAGGTATGCTTCATGTTATGACCAATGATGATGTGTGTCCACATGGAAGGTCAAGAAAGAAAAAGAACAAGCAAAAGGGTGCAGAGGGAGGGGGGATCCGATTCTCTTAACATCTGACACTGTGTGGGAGGCGTTCCTTCCCTGCCGCTCTCTCTCTTTCTCTTCTCATGTACAAGCGTTTGCATGCACACTCCTCACAGAAGGCGTGGGGGACTGGAGAAAGAAGGAGAGCAACCAGGGGAAAGGAAGGCGTGAGAATGCCCTGCGGCAAGGAGTTCGCGCTCGGACGCACTCGCGCACGTGAGGAGTGATTCACTGAGAGGTGCTGAGAAGTTTGACCTCCTCACACGGCAGATATGGGACTAAACCTTCCCCCGAGGTGGATATTACCTTGCTGGGTGGCATGCATACTTGTTGCCTTCCATGCACAGGTGAGTTTCAAAGAGCTGCTCGAGGTGTGTGTATACATGTTGCATTGAGCTGTTTATGTGTGTTATATATATAACACACACATATATATATATATATATATATATATATATATATATATATATATATATATATATATATATATATATATATATATATATACATACACACATCTCTCTCTCTCTCTCTCTGTCTCTCTCATATATATATATATATATATATATATATATATATATATATATATATATAATGTAAACACACACACACATGCATATATATATATATATATATATATATATATATATATATATATATATATATATAATGTACATATATGTGTGTGTATATAATGTATATATATACTGTATATATGTGTGTGTGTGTGTATACATGCTGCGATGCCTCTTTCAGTTCCTGCCAGCTATTTACAAGATGTGGTTGGCGGGCAGCCGTTATCTCGCACAGCTTGTGTTCCAGTAAGCGCCGTCATTAACGTGACCACAATTCCTCCCCCATTTTGCACCTTTCTGCTCCTCCAAAATATCTTTGGAAGATACTTGATGCGAAAGTCACATTTGCTGAAACCAGAGGGCATCCTCGGAAAAGCAAGCGGTCCTGGTGTGGAGAGCGGTTTTCGGAGAGGTGTTTTTCAAGTGACGCTGCAAAGTTTGGTCTTTGGTTTTGTTGTCACCATTGTCGTGCAATCACTGAGTCACAGGATCCCCGAAGAATTCCCCTCCGTTTTCTCGGTTTTCATACAATTTGTTCCATATTTATTTGAAGCCGCCCTGTATTCCGTCGAGCCGCTTGATGACCTCAAAAAGCGCAGAGTGATTATAGTGAATGATGCGAGCTGTAATTTTGAGTTCTTTATGCTTGCGCCTTGTAACTTTTAGGGGCCTCTGTTGATCTCTCATCGACCGCCCAGCCTTTTCCATTCCAAACTTGCTACTTTCTCGAATGAAGCCAGGTATTGCGCACCTTGTGATTTATTTCGGGTTGTTTTTTTTTTTCTTACGAAAACTACTGTGGAAAGCATTCGTCCGATTCATCCGTCCTGGAGCCTATCCCAGCTGATTTTTTGGGTGGGAGGCGGATTACAGCCGAGACTGCTCCCCACACCGGCAGCCATTATTTAGCCACTGAATGAAGCCCGGGCAAAATGCAAAGCGTCACAGACAGGGCAGAGCAAAGATTGGAAGCCGCAAAGTTCCGTTTTCCAGAAGGAGTGTGATGTTTCAAAATGTGCACTCGACTTTTCAAGGTGTTGATTTTCCTGCAGCCTCGTGAATCTCACCAAGTCTCAAAAGACCAAAAAGTCAAACGGTGGTTTTTTTGGCCCTTTGCCTCTGGCTGCCGTGGCCGTTATGCAAATCCCACTCTTGGAATGCTCTCGCTCTGGTCCGATGCTATCACACGAAGGCTGCCAGAAAGGTGTTCAAAGTCTCATTTTCGCAGTTCTTCACCCGTTGGATCTACACCCCCCCCAAACCCGGCCCCTTCATCCGCTAACAGTTCTCACAGTGTGTGACCACGCAGCGGATAAAGTTAGCTTTGAGGTCGGCCCTATAAATGTGACCTATAATCATGGGGGGTGGACAAAGGAGGCTATGTAGCTTCTATTTAGTGTGTCCAAACGGAGAAGCATGCCAAGTCCGTCCGTCTGTCTGTCAAGTTGATCGCCGCGTCCGTCTCCCTGCCTACGTTTGTCTTCCTGCTTTGGTTGAGCCTCCTTTTTGCTTCATCCTTCCTTCTGCCTTTCATCCTTCTTTCCTTCCTCCCTTTTTCCTTCCTCGTGCCTGCTTTCCTTCTTTCTGTCCCTCATTGCTTCCAGATTTCTCACTTGGCATCCTTTATTTCGTCTTAATTGCCCTCCTTTAACTTTTCAGTTATCCCTGCCTTTCCTGATTTCCTCCTTCCCTTTATTGCTTTCTTCCGGCTCTCCCACCTTCTTGATTTCCTTGAGTTTTGAACTCACGAGGAGTGTCCAAAACATCATGAAACCTTACTTCACCTCAAACAATGACCTGCGCTCTTCTAGATTCCTTGCCTCAATTAATCTGTACTACTCACTTAAACACAAACAGCTATTTATTATAACAAGAGTGGAGAAAATGTTTGGAAAAGTCAGATTTTGCAGCAGCATAATGGTCAGGAGCAGCGCACAAACTCAAATTACTGTCTTATCATTCATTGCAAAAGTAACATATGATCACGTGAAAGTTTTGTTTTGTTCCAGAGCAGTGATTCTTAACCTTGCTGTAGGTACAGAACCTCGCAAGTTTCAGACATGCATTCACCAAACTCGCCGTGAATGCAAAAATAGAATGAGATTTTCTTTATTTTTTTTCAAATTTCAAAACAAGCAGGAAATATTTCTATCACATATACACACACACACACACACACACACACACACACACACACACACACACACACACACACACACACGAGTCTCCTCGAAGAATCCTTTCACTCATTGAAGCCAAACAGAGGTTTCCGTCCAATTCCAGATGGCTCCTCTTGTAAGTGGGTGCCACTAGAGTTTGGTTTGATGGTCTGGATTCTGGTCAGGTACTTCTGAGCTTGCGGAAATAATTCCAGGGCACGTCTCGGAAAAACTTTGGTTCCTCTCATTACTCACCAGCATATCCAATGATCACATGGATATGGAGAAAGAGGCCCTTCAAACAAAAAAGTAGGCTCACATTGGTATGATTCTCCTTTTTATTGCTGAAAATGTCTAGACAGAATTGTGGAAAAACTGATATTTTCTTCACCGTGTATTTTAGAACGCAGCCTCCAAGGCTCTTCAATGTGGCGGACAGCAGTACTTAAAAGGCTCGAGATGCTGCAATAAGTGCAAACCAGGTAACGCCCCTTTTTAATTGTTGTTGTCCACAAATTCCATTTGAGACGTGACCATTTTCTCTCTCTGTTCACGCCCACTGCGCTCGCCCGGCAGGCTTCCGTGTGTTTGCAGATTGCGGTGAATCCCATCAGACCAAATGTGTTAAATGTGGCAATGGGGAGTACCAGCCCACCTGGACCCAAGAGACGCGCTGCCTCCAGCAGAGAATATGTGATGCAGGTCAGGACCCTCGACAACTATTCTGTTGGCTGGATCAGGATGCCTGAAATGTGTTGTATGGTGTCAGGCTGAGGCAAGTACTGCATATACGCAACATTGTTGCTGGCGGTCACGTCATATTTTTCCACATATAAGAAGTACGTCGAGGTAGTCGACACCGTGCCCTATGTCGCGTTGGCTGCTGTGGGATCCTTTGCAAGCGTGTAGCCGAAAATCATCACTCGACTCAAAAGAAACGTTCTTCTCCTTTTCCAGATTTACATGATAGAAAACAGAACCTTGGGTGTTCGGTAGCCCGATTGGCTTTTTGAAAGGAGAACGTGCCAACTCCAAACGGGAAGGCCCGAGTCGTGATTCAAACCCCAAACCGAACTGTGCTGCTTTTCAGTCCAAAACAAATGAAGAAAATGAATGCATGGCCACCAGACATCCAATCGTGAGCCTGTCGCCTGTCTCCTTGTCTTCAGGGAAAGGTTTTATGTCCAGGCCTGAAAATGTGGAGGCGGAGGAGCCTTGTCCCTGTCTTCCCAACTTCCAGTGCTCTCTCATCAACTGCGAGTTCTGCGAGAGGATTCCCTCCTGCCGGCCCGGATATGGACTCGAGGTGGAGCCAGGTGAGCCGGCTGCCGCTCCCAAAAATGAGACGCGCTTCATACAACAACCGTAATGTCAAGGACGTATTCCAGAGTCCATAAACGGAAGGAAGATTTGCGTTCCGTGTCAGAAAGGATCCTTTTCTGTCGGCAACAACACCAGGCCATGCAAACAGTGGACAAAGTAAGTGTGCGCGCTGCATCTTGCTTTGACATTCTGAAGGGAAAATCATTTGGTTGGTTTGAGTGCTCGCTGCTAGCCAGCTGTGATGAGTAACACACACACACACACACACACACACACACATTCACATCGCTTCCTCTGGAACCCTGGATCACACACACATCACTTTCCACTCACGCTCCCATCCAAAAGTAGAGGAGGGAGCCACATGGTTTTCCCTCCATTAATCTTCTCACAGCTGGCTAGTTATCCATGCTGACACATGGACTGCTAGATGGGATTTAACTAACTGCCCACACTGTTTCCTGCCTCCATTTCAAGCATCCCATTTGTGCTTTTGTTGTTATTTTTAGTATCTCTCTCTACATACATACATATACACACATATATATATGTGTGTATGTATCTAACCTTATACCACCTTTAAATGAGTTTCCGTCTCTCAGTTGTAAGGCAGAGGGCAGGAGTGAGACACAAGCAGGCAGCGCTCAGGCAGATGCCGTGTGTGGACCGCCTGTCTCCAGTAAGGAAAATCACATCACTTTATGGGAAAAATAATACTCCTATTCGTGCCAACATTCTGACGTCATCCTACCTGTAGGTGCTGCCCCCTCCTGGGTGATAGTGTCAGTGTTGTCAGCCATCACTGTCCTCTGTCTCCTCATCCTGTTCCTTTTTTGCTACAAAGACAAACTCAAATTACTCTCGTGTAAGCGACAACTGTACATGATTTGGTTAATACCATCCACCAGCCTGTGTAAAATTTAACGGGAATCCCCCCCTCCTTCCCCCATTTTTAGTTAACCTGCGATCGTGCGTGCAGAATCTGAAAAGGACAAGGATACAGCAGGTGAGATGACATTTCCGGCAAACAACCTCCGAATAAGTATTCCGATCCAATGAGCAATTGGGAGCCGCGGGCCAGGGCGCTCCAGCATTTTCTGGCCGAAAGTTGGCTGTTGACTGTAAAACATACATCGTGTTTTATTTGTCGCCGGTTTAGGAGACGTTGGCCCCTCTTTATCAAAGCGGGGCAGGAGGCAGCCTCAAGTACATCCCGTGTGAGACAACCAAACTCTTCCGCCAAGCCCCTCGCACCAACGATGGCGATGAGCCCCCTCGCACCTCAGTCCCCTGCGCTCCCGCTGTTACGGTCTCCCTCCCTCAGACCACCGCCACCGCGAATGAAGCCTTACAGAGGGAGGCGGTGACAGAGGGACAAAGCGAAGGTTCTGGTGGTCCCGAGGAGGTCTCCGAGGAAGAGGAACACACCAGCGTCTCTCCACTGTTGCCGGGTTCCTGCGTGTGCAGCGTTCAGGTCCGGGAGCCTCTGGAAGTCGGGGAGAATGAAGACTGTAGCCAAGCTGTCAGTCCAGGAAGCCCCTGGACTTGCTCCTGTAGTGGTCTGCATGTTGAGAGGAGGCCAGAGGAGGAGAGGAGCGGAGGGGTCAGCGATGCGCACGTGCTCACGAGTGAACCAAGCATCGCCTCTCTTGTCTCCTTTTCACCTCCTCTCCTCCGCTCTTCCTCGGCCAGTCCTGCGTCCGGCTCGGTCCCTGAACTCTGCGCGCCTTTGAGCAAGGCTACGGCAAGACCCGAGTTCAAAGGTCACCTGAAAGACATGTCGCCGGTAAAGCAGAAGGGATATTACAGACTGGAAAGCACAGACTCCTCGTCGACAGACAACAGCGGGCCCTCGGTGATGACTTCAGTTAGCCCTTTAAAGTCCTCCTCGTCGATTGGAGATCTCTACTCAGAGAGGCCTCAGGAGGCCTCCGGTCAGGAGCAACGCGACGGGACCTCGCTGGAGGACAGCAGAGGAAAAACACTCCTGTCAGTAGATACAGAGCTCCAGTGCCCGCCTGGAAGCCTCCAGAGTCAGCTGGCAGAACCAACTCTTACCTCAGGTATGTTTAAAAACAACAACAACAACAACTGCGCTGCTGTACTGAATGATTTTTGCGATACATATAAATATGGGGCGCCGTGTAGGGGACAGAACATAGGACACCGTGAAAATGTTCAAGCACAATAATAAACACGTTGAATGAGTAGCGTTGCTCTGACAAAAGTAAACATTGTTATTTTAGTGAGCAGTCGGCTAAAAATCAAGATCATTGAATGGCACTGCACGAATCACTAGTTTTGCCAAGAGAATCGCTTTCATGGCACAACAGAAATGCCTATTTGAAACTTGAGCCCTCACGACTGATTTGGAAAAAAAAAAACCTGAAAGCATGCAGTCGTGAGTGTGCACGCTTGTTTGCCAGGTGGATGGGCTGCACTGTTTGTGTAGGCAGCCGTGTAGGACGCTTCTGCCACGCAGCGGTGCTCGTACACGATTTGATACACTCCCAGTTTTGGGGTTTCTACACAAAAGCTGCAAGAGCCCACCAAGAATAACAGACATGAAATGTATGTTGGGTTTTACTGGAAAGTTGCGGCATCGCACGGCTCATCTGTTGAATATTTCTCACAGGAGCCAAAACGAGAGACCTCCACGAATCCCACTTTTGCGCAGAATGGTTGCAGTAGGTTTAAAGCAGGATTTCCCCAAGTACCTTTTTCTCTTGACCCAAATTGCAATTTTGGAATCTCCCCTGGACCCAAAACCCAAACAATACATGTGCATACATACGGACGGACAGACAGACACAGACATAGATATGGATATGGATATAGATATGAATAGATGGATAGATCCGAGGCTGGGTACGGAGCATCTCGTGAGAAACGACCATTTCGTGGAGCCCTCTGCACCAGGACCAGATCGCAGGCCACCGCCGCAGACCGCCAGCAATGACGGCTGTCCAGCAGGTGCCTGCATGCATGGCGACCGCGTGGCCGCATGGTCCGCCGCCCACAGTCTGTGGAGCGGAGGGCTCCCTCTGAGGAAATGCAAGAAAATAGCAAACCATTGCAAAAAACACGCAATAAAAATGTAAACTTTATGAACATAAAGGACCTCTCACTCTGTAGACTGAAGTAATCATTTAAAAAAAAACAAAACATAAATGATGCATGAGAGCCATGTACAATAAATAGCAATATGACAGCAAGTAAATACCCAAATAGGGGTCAAAAAAGCTCAGCTAAAGCAGCGTCCAAAATTCAAGTTTGTTTTTCCGAGTGCACGAGTCATACTAGCGCGACTGCTAAAGTGAACACAGTTGCTGTGGTCTTTTGAGTAGGGGCCAACAATATACTGCACCACAAAAGTAGAGCTTTGGGGGTCGCCGTGGAAACGGCATTGACTTTCCATTTTGAAAGGGAGGTCCAAATATGTGGAGGCTAATAAGAAACGACGACATTGTCTTTGTTTACAATTGCTTTCCTAACGGGGTAATATCGCAAGCCTGCAGTCAATAAAAGCAGATCGTAGAGAATGGAGTTGAGTTACAAGGTAAGTTGCTTTTCAAGACAGTACGTCGGTTCCACCAATTGCAGGAATGTTGAACCACACAAACCCCCCCCCAAAAAGGAATAGGATACTTATGTGTTTTTTGAAAGAAAATGGACCACAAGAACCACACTCA
>CAAKHF010015806.1:0-10217 GCA_901007745.1 Hippocampus kuda
GCTTTGCGGAAAATTTTCTAAGTCCCACTTCAGTTTTGAGGTGAGAGCTGCACTTCGGTCACACCAGACAGTCTTTTCACTGTTCCCGTCGGTTTCACATGACCCAAAAGCTCAATTCTTGGGCTTTCGAGTCATGTGGAGACTAACGGGACAGCAGTGTTACACTTGTGGCCATACGAGTGACTGATGTGCACCTCTCTCCTCAAGACTTCAGTCTTCAGCTGCAGTGACCACTCAGCATGTAAGGCTTTGAGTGTGTTGAGGATGGACTTAGTCATGGAAGGCAAAGACTCGAATTGAAGTTCAACAATTTATTGGACAGAAAAGCGAACAGGACAATGTTAAAGCATTTTACCAGTTACTGTTCGTGTGGGCCAGTGCAAGTTGCGCCAACACGAACACTGAGACAGGCCTGAGATGGGAGCAGCTTAAGTCTTGCATGTGCTTGACCAGCTCATGTGTGATGTCACATCTCATGACACACCAAGGGGGACATGAGCACGTCCGACTTCTCTCACAGAGACAAAAACTAAGTGCCGTGTACTCCACAACAACATGATCAGACTCTTCTGGTCAAGTTTTTAAATGACATTGAAGTGGGCCAAGTTTGTCATATGTATACAGAGTATATATATTATATATATAAAATAGACACATTTTTAAACTAACTTGGTCCACTTCAAGGTTTAAAATCATATTCCAGAAGTGCTTGATGATGTTCGGGTTGTCAATGTGTAGTTGACACTGTTGTGCAGTACACGAAGCATAAGTTTAAGTTGAGTGAGAGACAGGCGGGCGCACTCACCTCCACCTTGTGGTGCGACGTGACATCAGACATCAACTCTTCAAGGACACCACACAGCTCAGTACTCACACGTGTCCAAATGCAGCTTGCACCTTCCGAGTCTGGCGGCTGCACCTTTGGGCCAGTCATCTGACTAATCTGGTCAGGCAGAAAAAAAAAATAAAAGTGGAAAGTCACACACTTTAGTCAATAAAAATGTTGTTTCTTTTGATTCTTTTTAATTTGAGTCATTATTTTTAAAGTGACAGACTTTACTTTCAACCCGTACATTTCCAAACGTGCCCACACTCGCTATGCATCTGCCTGAGCGATCCGCTCGCGGCTCTTTCTCCACACCTCAAGTACATGAGCAACCTCCCTTCAATCAACTGCTCAACTCTTGAAAATACTCAATATCGTTCAACCCTCCACAAAAGAAAAACTATCGAGATATGCCTAATTTGTTGCATCGAAGTCGGGAAACACAATTCGGCTTTAGTTTGTTTCGATCGACCTTGTTTAGTCTTGACACGGAGGACCTTCACATTGTGCTGCCACATGAAACTTGAAAACTTGAAAAATGTGAAAAAGACGAGTACATTTGTGGATCTTTTCAACACATTTTAAATTTAGGATTTAGTTTGGGAAAATCACAAATATATTTCGAAAAAAAAGTGAAAAAAAGTCACGGGTTCATTTGTGTGAATAGTTTTGAGACAAATCTGCTACCTGATGTGAAGCCATCACACTTCCACTGTTAACAGCAGCTTTGGTGTGGAAAACATTCAAAACAACATTCAAGTCAAACGCTCTTCTCGATTGCCTTTTGCTTGACAGCTGAGGTCTCCTTGTTGTCGGCGTGCTCGCTCACTGCCCCCTCTGCTTACGTTGCTTTTTACGATAACGTCCTGTGACATAGTGAGTAACAACAAAACAATTCGAGGAGCAACTTGTCGCAATTATGCTCCCCACTTGTCTACATCAAAACACGCACAGATAAACGGCGAAGTCAGTTTAAAATGTTAAAATTACTTACTGAGAACAGGGCTTGTTGACAGCAGAAAAACTTGCTCATTAAACCGGATGTGGTCCCGTTCTTGTGCTTGTTCTTATTCTTCTTCTTGGTGAATTGGATGTCCATAGTTGGTATCGCCCCCTACTGCCCGGGAAAGCGCAAAGGCGTTTGGCAAGCAATCGGAAACAGAATCAAATTGTAAATACGATATTGGCCAAATCTGTAAAAACACAAAAGGAATTGACTTTCCCAGTTACCAATCGTCCAATACAGTAAGTCTTGATTTCTACAGAACTTCCACAATGGCTGCAATAAAGCGCTTTCCAGAATTTGGGCAAATTATCCTTTGCCGGTCGGTGGGGACATCACCCCCAACCATCTCACCAATTATAGTTTGTTTCTTTTTTCCTTCTCACGTGGGCTCGTGTGGCAGGGGGTCTGTCAATACATTATGAAAATGTTGACATTTTTATGCCAGAGTGGCCTCATGATAAAAGACATCGTGGGGTTGGCAAGGCAAAAAAATTGAACCCGGGTTTCCCGTCACGTCCCTCAAAGGCGACACTCGTCCCATAAATCCGTGTTTTTCAAACTTTTTTGAGCCAAAGCACACTTCTTTCATTGAAAAAAATCTCACGGCTCACCACTAGCTGAAAATGTGGAAAAAAACCCCACTTATTTTAACAATTAACGTGTTATATTGTTAGTATTATCACCGTTTCTAACATTGAAGAATGACGTTATGACAATATATTTTATAATCTTTCATATTTGTTTCACTGTCGTCCTGCATTCATGAGGCACAAATCCAAGGCAATTGGCTAGCTGTTGCTGCTCTCTAGCGGTATGATAGGATACTACATGATTACTTTTTGGGCGACAGACCGCACAGGCATACAAATTGGATATTTTACCGCGGCACACTGGCACAGGGTTTGAAAAACACTGCCATAAGTGACCACTCCACGGGAGACACCAATCGTCTCAACGATCTTTTTTTTAAAAAGGGCTCGGTTGTTTGGCCACTTGTGACTACATATAAAAAAGGAAAAAAATTACTTGTCCGAATAGCCTAATGGTAAAAGGTATCTCGTAGCAGTCAGGTGACACGGGTTCGATCCCCACTATTAACTCCATTTATAAATTTTGCAAGAATCGAACCCGTACGTTCCCCAAAGGCAAAGCTCGTCCCATAAGTGACCACTCCACGAGAGACACCAACCGTCTCACCAATTCTATTCTTTTTTTATACCTTCAAAAACGGACTCGTGTTGCTTCATGCCAGTTATGCGATCACTCACGTCCAGTATTACGACTGCATGGATTTATGAGCGAAATTCATGTCGGCGCTGAGTTAATTGGCTGCAGTGAGTTCACGTCACACGTTACTAATTGTTTTCGCCATTTGTACACCAAGCAGGGTGCATGGTGCAATCCAAGTTGAAGTCTGGATTGCCAAATGGGTTATTCGCTGCAGGAACAGCACACTGTGATTTGTTTTTTTGTCCTTTCAATGATCCTGAACTGAAACCAATATTTTTGAAATGAAGTCTTCCCACGACCGGTGATCGACTGGTTAGCGCATCGGCTTTACAGTGCAGAGATCCTGGGTTAGGTTCCAGCCTTCCTGTGTGGAGTTTGCATGGTCTCTGCATGGTGTTTTTCCCGCATTCTACAGGTTCATGAAACATCAAAGTGGATGGATGGATGAATTTCCGCCACACAGCTTTTTCAATTTAAAAAAAAAAAGTGTACTATGAATAAAAAAATACACTTTGGTTCATGATTACATCTTTTTCTTTCCACACCGATTCCATTTCATTGAAATTCAACATATTAGATTAACTTGATGTCAGCTTTATTCTCCATACATGTTTCATTCATTACAATCTTGTGT
Source organism: Hippocampus kuda (assembly GCA_901007745.1). Taxonomy (NCBI): domain Eukaryota; kingdom Metazoa; phylum Chordata; class Actinopteri; order Syngnathiformes; family Syngnathidae; genus Hippocampus; species Hippocampus kuda. Next base: position 3,697 of record CAAKHF010015806.1, read on the forward strand.
ATCCAAATAAATAAATAAAACAACAACAACAACACCAGTGAAGACATTTCGGCTTGGTTGTCACGCACACAGACGAGGAAAATAACAGTATGGGACTGCTGTTAACACTTCGGGGTCATTAAGAGTGGTCTTTCAGGACATACCTGTGCAATAAAAACCCACATCTGCCTCTAAAATGCAGTATGTTTGAAATAAAGAATAGCCACGCGATTCTTACAAAAGCATTTTTTTTCATTGTTGGGCCATTTTGTGGAGTCATTTTTAATCAGCATGCAGCGTTCCCTGCGCAAATATGCACAAACTTCATTTTCTTCCCGAGTGTGTTCGGTCCAAAAGACAAGAAATGGAGGAAGCTCTCAACAATGCATTTCCTCTCATGCTGGCTTCATCAAACAACGATTACATTCACGACGAGGAGGATACATTCTTTTCCCATTCAAAAGCACGACATCACTTTGACAAGAATTGGCACCTTCTAAGTTATCGGTCATCGGCACTTCTATCGACATTTTCAAGAGTAAACGCAACGACCTGGGCTAAGCAATGCACACCTTTTCCTTTTTCCATCTGAATGTTTCAAAGGACGTCCCTGAAGGCACAAGCAAGGAAATCCCATCGTTTCTTGAAGGGCAGTGTTGAGCTTCATTGCTGCCAAAACGCGGCTGGCAGGTCAGGCGCACTTTGAACTGGTCTTCATTTGAAATCGCAACACACGGAAGGGACGACCTGGAAATCATGTGACTCGAGAGGCACTGGAAGGGCCTCGGGGTTGTGTCTGTGGCACCTCTCCTCAGCTATTCGTGGAAAACGAACCCTTCCGGGGACAGCGGTTACTACAGTGGCCGGCTCATAGGAAAGTAGTAAATTCGGTCGGAGATGTCGAACTGATCGTTCTCAGACTGTTCTTCAAGATCTTTATTTGCTGGGGAGGAGCCAAGATTAGCCTGAGTTGTTCGCATTAGCCACAGAGTGTTTGTTACCTCAGGCTAAGACAGGACAAGAGGTGTCATTTGTATTTTATTTTACAATTGCTACATTTAAGGATGGTATTGAAGTGTTTTGGGTTCATCGTTTATGGAATTATTTACAGTTTAACATATCATTTGGAGCCATACTAAACATTTTGGGGGGTGGGAAGGGGTTCAATTCCTCAGGAAGGCTTGGTTCCGGTTTCCCTTGGAAAGGGGATTATGGCGTTTACTGTTTCGGAATATTTACAGCAAACAGACATCATCACGTGAAACAGCAGAGACATGCATCGCATTCGCCCATCATTTGACTTGCTACGGTTTGGTCAGTGCGCACCAGTGAGAAGTGACTGCGTTCCCAGTGTGAAGCTTGCCAAACAATGCGCCGCACTCATCTCACCTCAAAGCCCCCCGCCCCGTTTCCTCCCACGCTTGCCTTCGATGCGCACAAACATGGGCGAATGTGCTGCGGCATGGAGAACGGCGTGAGCCCTTTTTCAAAAACGAACCCCGACGTCGGGTCAAATATCGCTGGTCCTTGTAGTCATGGTGAGATCTCCCAGGGTGGAAAAGAAGTCCTCCATCTCCTTCTCCAGGAGTTTGTTGCGGTTCTCGGCGTCCTCCCGAGCTCGCTCCGAGTTGCGCAGTTTGATCTCCAGCATGCGTTGACGCTTCTTCTCCTGCTCCATCTCCTGCTCCAAACGCTCCATGTGGGCACACAGGGCAGCGCTGGAGTCCTCCAACCTGGAAACGGCCATCCACACGCGCCAGCGTTTATGTTTTGAGACTAATAGAGTGACATCGCTTACAACTTACCTGCCGACGGAAATAAAAAGTCCACAAGCGCACCTGTTCAAATGCCAGGTTTTTGTGACATCGGAAATGAGACTAAGACAATTCATTTCAAAACTTTTACCACTATTAAGTGTTCAAACTTGGATGAAATGGAACTAAGGAACCCATTTCAAGTACCTCAGATTGACCCGAATTTTTGATTTCAGGCAGAAGCTGCAAGGTGTTCGACTGCTATTTGGAACTGATCATAATTCCCTCCATTCCACTATACCCCGGGTCTAAGATGAAAAACGTTGACCCAAATGATTTGGATTGGCAGTTTGCAATTTTGCAAGTCACTTCATATCTTTACTGATTTAAGTGTTGAAGGACCCAAAAAGTTCATTTATTCATGATAGATTTTTTTCACAGATGAAATGAATTATTGGAATTTGATAATGGTGGAAAAAGGTTTTGAAATGACTTACGTCGGTCTCTCAACTTACTGTACGTAGAAGTTATTAGCTTTTCACATATCGTCAGCTAAGTTGTGTACTCACTTTTGGATCCTGACCTCGTAAGCGGCCTTCTGTTTCCTGAGCTCGTCCTTGAGGCCCTCGACCAGACCGCTCAGCGTGACGGCGGCTCCGTCTCCGTCGTCAGACGTGACCACGCACGCAACTCCGGCGAGCACGCCGGCGTTGTCGTTCTCGCTGCCGTTGCCCAGCTCCATGGCCTCGGAGCCGTCCTGCTCGGAACTCATTGGCTCCGTGGCTGCTCCTCCGTCCCGTCCTCTATCGGGTCCCCTCTGACTCTCCGCCCATTCCCCCTTGTCCCCGCCGTCGCAGCTGTGGTGGGCCGAAGCATCGCCGCTCGCCGAGTCTGGTGCCGAGATCTCACAGGAGGAGGTGGACCAGGGAGTGCTGCCAACACTTTGCACGCTACCCATGCTCGACGAGGAGGTGACGTTGTCATAGGTGGAGAGTCTCTGCGAGGAGCCGGTGGAGTCCCGGTCTCGGGCTGACCTTTCACCCGAGGAGGTACGTCTGTGCCCCCTCAAGGAGGACAAACCGTTCATCAGCCAGTTGCCGCTTCCTCCTCCCCCACCGGAAGACACGGCGCTGGGCTCCGCCGCCGAGCCGCTCTGCTTCGGCTGCGGCTGACAACGAGGCGTCGAGGAGCTCTTAAAAGAATACTTCCACGAGGGGATGCTCTTCGCTTGTTTACTCGGGCTCACAACTGTCTCCCCCTTTGCCGAGGAAGACCCCAGTCTCGGCCCGGGGTTCGGGGTCTGCGCGGGGGCGACGGCGGCGCACAGTTTGGCTTCGAGCGATGAGGCACTGCTGTTCAGTTCTTGGTCCGGGTTGGAGACGGGGCAGCTCTGCAGGTCCTCTTCCGAGATCCAGGCACCGAGGCTTCGATTGAGGAGCAGGTGCTCCGCTTGGGGGGCAACGAGGTCCTCCTGGTCCCTCCCTGAATACAAACGCTTGTGTTCCCTGATAAGGACCGTCATGAGGTGCTGCACCAAAGAGGTACCTAAGGCAAAATGGATCACATGGATTTTCAGGTACGGTCCCGTTTTCACGCTTTTGAGCGATCCATCCCAGTCCTATTTGTAGAACTCTTGTGATTTCATTTCATACTCAATGATAAATTTAGTCCCCCCCCCGCGCCCCCTTTTTCATGCAGTTGTTTCTTCAAATTGCCTGTCCTTTGAATCAGCTGTTTATTAAGACAAGGCTAACATTTTGCGTGCACCGCCAAACTAAAATGAAACGCAAAGTCTACAAAAAAAAACGTGACAATCTCGTCTTTTGAAATCTGGGAGGAAGTGGATGCTCGTCACTTTCGACATTGTACCTTCCATGATAGTGACCGGGTCTTCCATCTTGGGTCGAAGGATGTTGGGCCCAAACACTGTGGCCAGGTTCTGGACGCTCATCTTGTTTTCATTACAGTGGGACTGGACTTCATCGAGGAACCTCGAAATGACGACAAATGACATTTCATTTCGTGGCTGCACTTGCGGTGACGCAATTGCCATCCCGACTATAAACTCACTTGCATATGTACTTGAGGAGATTGTAATTAGGCAGAGGTAGCGTGTTGACTTGCTTGCCGAGCTCCTGAACCCCCTTGTCGAAAAGGAAGATTTTTCAACGACCGGCAGCTCGTGTCAGGACACAAAAGCAAGCGGCGGCGAAGTGCGCACTTACCTCCTCCTCATCTTTGGCCAGAAGCTGCGCGCATGTTAGAAAGTCTTCGTATTTGCAGAAAGGAATGACGGGTTCAGGCAGCTCTCGCAGGTACAACTTCAGCAAGGAGGCCACCGTGTGAACGTCTGTGTTGCTGCAGGGGAATTCACCAAAAGGGATGCCACACGTCTTCAGTCAACGGGTTTGTTTCTCCTCTTCTTCGCAATCGCTTGACGTTGCCTACCTGTCAAAAAGGGGCTTGTCGCCACAGTCGAAGGCCTCTTGCAGATCTTTGACCAGGTTGGCCTGGCCGGGCATTCGGAAGAGACCCTCCTCGTCCAAGCCCCTCTCCCTGATGAAATCCACACACTGCTCCACCAGCAGCGGCGCCAGCCGGGTGCCAAACTTCTTCTCATACTGCACCGTGTCCTCTAATCGCTGGCCGAATATCCCTGGAGAAACAAATAACAACAACAAAAAAAAGATTATTCTGTAGTTTAACAAGATCATTTATCCACTGAAGATAAGCTTGACATATTCCTATCTTGTGGCATCTGGGTGAACAAAGAACTATGCTGAAGTGAGGTTGGTGGAGCTTCATTAAAAAAAGCAGCGCTACCGGGTGTCTTTGTTTCAACAAATAGTTCAACAAGTCGCGACGCGACTGAGAAGAAGAAACAAACCATGTTGCTGTTCAAAGCGAGCCAAGTTTGGCTCGACTTTTAAGCAGCCCAAGCCCATCGCTTTGCTCATGTGAAATGAGTCACAAAAAGCTGCATTAGCTAATAACAGAAAAATAAAGGCATTTGTTCATATAAAGATAACCGTGCAATCAAGAGACTTGTGTTCAGATTACACTTGTTTCGGGCATGCGGCTCTCGCAGTGGTTACCGCTCGACACTCGAAGCGTTGGCTTTACCTCCTCCAAACGGTGCCCAGATGACCCGCCGTATGGCCTTGACCCAGTCATCCATGTCTGTCTGGGAGTTGGCCATGAGCAGGAAGGATTCATGGCTGATCGGTGGGCGGTCCTTCTCCCCCGTTCCACCTGCAAACACATACAACGGCTATATAAGGACTGTGCATGTATTTTATTTTTTATTACGCGCACTCTATTATACAAATTAGGATTGTAAAACTGGAATTCTTATTTTACAGGATACGTGGTCACTTAACTGAATTAAAAATAAAATGTGTACACGTTGCAAAATGTTTAATATGTCAAAAAAAAAAGGGGGGCTGTACCGTCTGTCTGAATGTGACATGAAACCCAAGCAAACACGCTGTGAATGTTTCTCACCACTAGACGGCAGCAGAGCTCAAGCAATTTAATTCAAGGGTCGTTCTCACCATATGTCAGCTTTTACTGAGAGCAGATTGTGTCATTAAAAAAACAAAAAAAAAGAAAATCAAGGTCACAATAAAATCGCTAAACATCTTGTTTCTTTGGCCAAGAAAAAAAAAGATCCATCATGCAAGAAAGCAAATTCGAACTGGACAAAAACATAAACAAATCCATTCTACACTAAAGAGCATTTTGATTTTAAAAAGGTGCACTTGATTTCATAATCACGGGGTGATGGTGCGACCGCATTCAGTCATTCAGCTGTGAGAGTCGGAGTCCAAATATAAACAGTAGTGCCATCAAGTGAAATGCTACTGTCACCCAGCTTTGCAAACTCACACCATCATGATGATCACACCGGCTTGTCTTTTGATGTACACTTGATATGGTCAACTCAACGCCGATTATTTATTGTTTTGCCCCCAAACACGATGCACAAGCTTAGCGTGAGAGATAGGGATTGGCACCACAGGCAGCCCGCGGATTTGCCTGCACAGCTGAGATAACTTAAAATGAGACTCGAAATGTAAAGACAAGACTCAGACATTAAGGAGCCTGGACATCTTTTGATTCCGCCCCGCAGAATCACATCCCGATAACGCACACAGACAGAGATAGCTCGCACAAAATCAATGCGCCCAAAGCCAGCAAAAACCACAACAGCATCTCAGCTTGAAGTGAATGAATGTAGAGTACAAAGATCCCCGTCGGAGCGAATTAAGATAAGAGCGACTGGCAGGCTTTGGAGACAATTTCCAAGATGAGCTCCTCTTGAGGTGAATGGAACCTATTGCGGTGTGTCGACATGGCGTCAGGCAGACGTTGACATTTGAGCTCGCCGGGAGGCCGATTGATAAACAGAGTGTGTCAGGCTGGAGCATTTGAGTGTTTATCGATGATACGGCCTCAATTACAACTGCCCTTTTTGCCAGACAGTACACACAGGCGGTGCTGGCGGGAAGCAGGGAGGCACTGCGGCGTTTACGGTGCCGGAAATGGATTCACAACAAACAAGAAAGTCATTCTTTTATAATTGCCCGAAAGCAAAGGTACGTTTAAAAAAAAAAAAAAAGTCCTTTGAAGGAATCGCACCCACTTTCTAATTGACCATAGGAGGACTTTTTAAAGCTCTCTCGAGATCAAGTGTGCGGCTGCCACAAGTTAAGAAGGCAACAATGGAGCTGTCAAAAAGTGAAGCATGGAGAGTCTGTCATCGAAATGCACAAGTGCAGTCAATGA
>CAAKHF010015807.1:0-12414 GCA_901007745.1 Hippocampus kuda
TTTCGTGGGTTTTTTTCTGCCGTTATTTTGACATATAAAATGCTTTGGTATGTTATAAGGATTTTTTGCTCTTTATAAGGATTTCTTTGGTAGTTTATACAGGTTGGCGCTCCAAAAAGTTGACAGGTATGGACATGACACGGTACGGGATGACATAATGCAGGGGGAAATGATGTAAATTGTGAGGAAATGTTGCTTCAAAGGAATAGGAAGTATGTGCCACGAATGGTTCCTTGTTTGCAGCAGTACACGTATCCAGAGGAGGAACAACACAAACAATTTGCATACCTTTATGAAAATGGACAGTTATGTGATTTGTGGGGTTCTACCGTAAAATCCCATGTATAATGCGCCCCCGCCCTAAAATCAACCTAAAAAAGTCTTGTTTTCTCCTCTGTACTCATGTATAATACTATGTCTTGATTTGCTGCTATTCATGATTATCATCTGATCAGATTTGTACAAGTCCATGTTTTTAATGCTCCCATAACACACGCTCACGGTGCACTGCAAAACATGAAGGTTGAAAGTCGCCCCCTGATTCATTGTTTTGGATCAAGCTCCTCCACTTGCACCTCTTCTATTTTGAAAAGACCGCCAAGAGGGACAACTGAGACAGAAAAAAAAATAGCCATTGGATTTACTTAATTTGAAGATGTACATCAGTTGCACAGTTGATTATACTGTGCTAAACCAATATGGTATTTGATTACCGGTATTTATGTGGGCAAGGGGTTGTGATGAGCATAAATGCAGTAATGAACGTAAACGGCAAGTGATGTCACAACGACAGTAACAACGTTGCCGGCGAAAAAAGCAGATTTGAGGAAGCTTGGTTTGTTAAAAAGTGATCAGTAGGAACGGCAACTGTGTCAGGCTGACAGCATCAAAGTTTGCAGAGTCATATACAGGTATGTCTAATAAACTGCCTTTGAAAAGTAATTCACCAGCTCCGGCTTCCTCCCATATTCCAAAAACATGCGTGGCAGGTTAAAGGAACGCTCTAAATTGTCTGTCGGTGAGAGTGTGAGCGCGGATGATTGTTCGTCAATGGGTGGCCCGCAATTGGCTAGCAACCAGTTCAGGGTGTCCCCCCGCCTACTGCCCGAAGACAACTGGGATAGGCTCCAGCACGCCCGCGGCCCTTGTGAGGATAAGCGGATCGGAAAATGGACGGATGGATTTGTATGATGCACGGGATTTTACAGTAGGTCGCCATCAAGCTCATCCACGGTGTAAAGAGGATATATTTGTCGTCAGAATGTGCCTATGCAGAATGCTGTGCCGTAGTGTTATAAAAGTGTACCTGAAGGCTTCAATGAGTCGTTCCACCTTCTGGGCTTCTCCCTGGACGCGGATGTGGTTCTGAAACTTCCTGAGGGCTTCATCCAGCTCCATGCTCTGGAAGTCCATTTCATCTACCACACAGCTACACATCACACACACATACAGAGAGATAGAGGGCAAAATATACAAGATTATGCACGTCACACAGCAACAAAACATATTACATCAGGGCTCACATAACTATCACTAGGATAACATTATCTTCTGCAAAACAAGGTAATGTTTGCAAAAGGTCACATTAGCATGACTTCGTTACAGAAATCACACAATTTCTGAGACCGTCAGATGAATTTGAAGTAACAATGATGCGGGCCCAACTTTTGATCTTGAAAATAGTTGCTACTTTTTGATTGTCTTTGATTCACTGTACCGGCCAGCAAAGTAGTACAGTGCAGTGCACCCATGTTGGATCTTCTGTTGTGTGATTCATTGAAGACCCTCGGCTGTCGTGTAATTGATTGGTGACCAGTCCAGGACAGGGATGCGCAATTGAAATGATGGAGGCGGACACAATTTTTCCATCAGGACCACACTCTGCCTCACAAGATGTTTGACCAAAATGCCATTTTAAAAATGGACAAATATGTCCATATGTCTGTTATTGATTGAACCAGTGTACATCATAGCATTACATCCCTGGTGTGATGCTGGTATAAGTGCTTCCACAGCGTCATACTCACTCCAAGACATCCCTGTTGAACTGTTTCTGTCTATTTCCGAGGAACTCGCCGATCATCTGCCTGCTCAGGCCTTTCCTTTGCAGCAAGAAATGAGCCACACCAACCGGTGTGTCAGGGATGAAGCCCCTCTCAGTCAAGTATTGGATGCCCTTCTCTGGCTTCCTGATAAGAGGAAAATATATTAATACTTGAAAACAATTCCAAAGTAAAACATGTCGGTGTTCAAATGAAAGAAATGTGCTGCTTGCAATATATGGTGTCGCTATGGTACAGTTTCCATTTCCAACATGCACGCAAACGCTAGTCTTACAATGTACTTGTGCCTGGTTCTTACTTGTTGAAGAGATTCAAGCCGATGCGATAATGTCTCTTGCGAATCACATCGTTGCTGAAGATGGGCGAATCCCAGCTGTTGCGGGTCTCTTTGTGGTAGGTCTGCTTGCTGAGCGTCTGCTCTCGTAGGCTGTCCCTCGACGAGGACTCAGAGCTGCAGTTGATCGTGTCATTGGAGTTCGATGTGCTGTTGATGCTGTCGTTGTCCCCATCCGAAAAGTCAGACTCGGACTTGCTCTGACGATTGGCTGAGCCGTTGATAGCGAGGTGGCTCTCCAGCTGGCGGTGGCGGTGACGGAGAGGCGCATCGTCATCACGTGACGGCGCTCGTGGCGGAGGTCCATGGGAAATATGTTTGGGGCTTGCCTGGGATGAGGTTACAATGTGGCCGTGCGGCTCGTACACAGGCGGCCTTTTGACCGAACCCCGTTCGGAGCGATCGCTTAACTCGGCGGAGCTGTCGCTAGGAGGTTCTATCGTCAACAAAGGAAGGTGGTCCATTCTCAGACGCTGCTCTTGGCACTCCAGAGAAGGAGTGCTGCGGCAGCTCGTGTCCGTGTCACGACCCTCATCTTTAGGGTCGATAGGCCAGTAGTCCTGGGAGGAGTTAACTGACCGCAAGCGCAAGTCTGATTCTGTGCCAGGGGCCTGCTCTCCCGCCCTCGACAGCGCAATGGGAGGTGACATGTCGTCCTCGTCAATGAACAGAGTGACATCGCTATACGATGCCATCGAGTCATCGTGAATGTGTCCAGCTGCCCTGCAGTGGGACTTCACCTGATAGGGAACCTCCCTCTCCACCTCAGGGTCCGGACCTTCATCCCCCTGAAGGCTGCGGCAGTTCAGCGCGTCGTCTATCGACTCGGCCAGGGATTTGACCTGCCTGGAGAAGGCGTCCTCGAGTTCCGTGATGGCATCTGTCAGATCACCCTGTGGGGGCGGATGAGACGCCATATTGGCCTGCTGGTGGACCTGTATATCCCCACACTCTGACTGCAACATGGACAGCGGGGCGCCGTCCTCTGTCATGGACACCTGCCTCCCTTCAAAGTAGGAGCTGTGCACTTTCTCGGCACCCTCAAACGACAACTGCATCCTCATGTTGGAGAGAACGATGCGTCTGGACATGCGATTTTCAGACATAGAGCTCCTGAGACGTTCAAAATTCTTGTTCATCTGATACTGGCGGAAGGCGGTTTGGATCGTGCGAGCCGCGTGCCGTGTTATGAATCGCCCGCCATATTTGCGCTCCAGCATCTCCACCTGAAGCGTAGACAGAACGCGGTGAAATTGGACCATTGTTGATCTAATGTGTCTTTGGCACGGACGCTCGACAATGTCCACGTTCATTTGACCAATACCTGTTTATCCTGAAGGTCGGCGGAGAGCTCATAGCTCTCCGAGAGCGAGCGAGAGCGCTTGATGGCCTCCTCCTCCGCCTGCTTCCGAAGGATGGACTGTGAGTGCTGGAGCTTAGGCCGACGGGGTCTCTGAGGGCCAGGCTGAACCCCGTGGCTGTAGAGGGAGCTCTCAAAACGATCAGGACTGATGGCCGACCCGTGAGTCACCGGACCTGGCCCATATCCTGCTCCTGGATCTAGGGAAGGGCCGCTCTCATTGGACCGTCCGTCCCCTTCCACACTGCAACCAGAAAAAAGGATGGGGAGACTTTACTCAACAATATTCATACAATTATAATGTTTATCAGGTGGAAAGAGCTGAATACTGCAAGTGTTATGCCATAAAAGACAGTACCGTGTGCAACTTCCTTCTACTTCTCGTGGACAAATACTGACTGCGTGTACAAGTAGGATTCTAATTTTGAATGGCAGACATTTGAGACAGAAATGTCTGCACATTGTTTTTAATGATAGAATTATAGAAATAAGACAATGGCCCAACATCTGCACCGATGTTACAGAAACAATCAAACTAAGAGCAAATAGAGAGTCGGCCGACGAGCTCGCTGGATGTGGCAAGAGTTAATGTGAAGGAAAAAAAAAAACAGTGGTTACTCACTCACTCTTACACTCAGCTGAATAACAAGGCGACTGTTTATTGTGAAAGGACATTCTATTTTCTATAAAGTGCCAACTCTTCCTCCACATCTTGTCCACCATTCTTTCAGCCGATTCAGGTCCAGAGTACACAGATTGCTCCAGGAAACCTCCCTTTATGCCAGCTCGAGGGCCAATCAGTGAGCGCAGGGAGTTGCATGATGTTTGCCGGAGCAACGTCACACTGTTGAGGCACTTGTCTCAAAGTCCACTTTCATATACAACGACAGAGCAAATACGACTTCTGTAGGCAGCTACGATGTGTCTTGAGCGGCTACACGTTCGCATTTCTTCTGCTGCACGGGACAGAGCGGCCCCTGTTCGTTGGTAAGCAAATGCATCTGAGCTGTGACTCGACACACCCGCGTAGTGTACACAACCCACTTCCTTTATTAGTCAGCCTGACTTCAACATGCCACCACAACAGCTTGCTGTCAAAGGACATCAATTCTGGGCCAACCAATGAACTCTGATGCAAAACTGAGTGTGGCACAGAATTTACAAAATGTTATCTGTGAGTAAACACGAGCTGAAAGGCCAACATGTCTCACCCACCAGGCAAAGTGAAACCTCAATTTGAACAGTATACAACTAAAACAAGAACTCACTGCTTCAAGTAGTAACGATGAAAAAAAAAAGTGACTCAAAAGAATTTTAAAATAGGAATTGTGAAACACTTGCATAAGTTTGATTACTATTGTTTCTACTTGGGAGAACACACAGAATGCTGAACATCCTCCTGGAAACCTGAAGCAATATATAGCATACATATAAGCATTGATCATTGTATTCATTCAATGAGAAATGGTTGAGTCGCCAGCACCTCATTTCAAATCTCCAACAACAGGAAACGAGTGGAAAACAATCACAAATACATGGCCAACAGCTAAAGAAGTGACCGAACACATATTATTGAATTGAATTGAATACAACTTTGATCATAAAGTTGTATTCAATTCAGTTCAATTATGAACCCGAACTTTGTTTGCAGAGTACGCACATAGTAAGTCATCTGGGGTTATTTTGACAATGTACCTTAAAGTCAAATTACACTTTACAGAAAGCATTGTGACTTCAATTTTGACACAAGCACTTAGCGGAGCAATCTTGATGGGAGCTGGTGGCTTTTGTTAATCATTTAAAAAAATAGGACATTGTTTGTTCATTTGTTTTTTCTGTGGGGAACCAGCATCTTTCCTTCCATTTTGTGCTGGGGTGGGGGGTAAAGCACAGTCTATGAGGTTCATAGCTCAGAGTGGTGAAAAGTGGAGGAAAAAAAGGGAAACGCTTGCAGCATGCCAAGAGCCTGCACGGGAGTGAAATGGATGTTGAGAGGGAAAGAGGGTGGGAACTCGCAGCAAACTATTCCAGAGACTATCTTGCTCTTATCCTTTCGAAAACTATCGAAACACATAAACCAACATCAAAATATGAGAGAAATACGTTGTCTCCATCCGCCAAAAAGTGGCAAAAGATATCCACCCGGTGTCGTGCGACTCTGCTCGCTTTTATCCACCGGGAGCTCCAGCGCCAACGTTGGCATGGATAAGCAGCTCAGCTGGCAGTGATTTGCAGCAACAGGATTGAGGGATCTGGAGGGCAGCCCCCCCCCCCCCCCCCCCCGCTCCAAAAAAAAAACCTTTGCACAGCCCTCAGCCTATTCCCCCAGTCGGGCCTGTGGGAGAAACATTCCTCCATCCCGGAAAAGCAGAGTCACATCTATAGGAGGTCTGGGAATAGAGGAAGGTTAATGAAGAGCAGACTGCCGTGAGGTGCTGCATCTCAAATGAAGAAGCAGTGGGTTGAATCAGCTCAACTTCCCACTCGAATACTTGACCAAAATATATTTTAATATGCAGTCTGATCAAATGTCGACCAGTTGATTGGTATTCATTTACAGCACTAATAGCATTCTGGAAAATGAACTCTCCTATCAGTCTTTTTTTTTTTCCCCCCCGTCCTCACAATTTAAAGAGTCAAGAAAATATTGTAAATGGCCAAGCATTACGATTTCCAGCTTGTCAAATGGCATGCACGCAAAAACGGCAAATTTCGTTGGCGTCAGTCTGTGTTGCTAAGGAAGTGCATCATGCTTTCCTGGAGGGGGCACAAATTGACTCGGGTTTAAAGTAGACTATGAGTAAGAACTCAAAAGCAGCAGACAGTATCCCAGTGTAATACAGCCCCGCTGCCTTCTTCATCTGTCTGCTCACCCAAGACATTTTTCCATGATATTTGGCAACACCTCAATATCACAGCCCTCGACGCACACGCACAGACGACATGTGTTTCAAAGACAACAAAAGCAGATGTTCACGCTCTGCAGAGGGCTCATAAATACAGATGCAAGCAGCAGCCCTTACCAGCACACATTCAGGGGAATGAATTCCTCAGGTAGAAGGTTGGAGGACCACACAGCAACATGCTAGCTGCTGGAGCTGCTCGTGTGGTGGCCAAATGGCCGGCTTGTCAACCGTTTGCGTTCATGGAATCTTTTGACACCAAACGCTCGAAGATGAGCAAGTTGCCGTTTGGCATGGCTGCAAACCGGGATGCTGCTCCATCCAACAGCCTGACAGTCGCTCAGTGGGCGCTTGTTACAAAGTTGACAAGAGTATCATAAAACATTTGGGTTCAAAAGCTGTGGGGTTTGGATTCTCCACAAATCACAAGCTGTCTTCAAGCCTCCCCGCTTGTATGCGTCTGCATGCGACTGTCCCCCACATCAAACGCTTTGAAGGACCGTTTCATCTTATTGTAAACTGTACAACTGGAAAACCCATACACACTAGCCTGGCTTTAATAAGTGCAATGTACTTGACTAGGGGCATGAGCAGATGTTGAACATGAAAGGACAAACACTATGTTTCAAACCATATGACCAGCAACTTTTCCCGACCAATCTGCCCAAATTAAATTAGAAAGGCTTCTATATTGGCCTACTGTATGTCTGCAAGTTTTCTGTAATTACCAGAGCTATCTACACTGGAATCTTGAAAGTTGAATGCCCCAGAGGCAGAAAAATATGCCTCTTCAAATTATTCCAAATCTGACCACGTATTGTGTTAACCTCCCACTCTTTTTCCCAAAACACATACAGAAGATTCTTCCGTGTTCAATCCACCAAATAATTATTTCTGATAATCTCCTCCAATGAATGCCTTGCTCAAAAGTGCTGCAAACAGCCCACAACGGGTTTGCGCAAGGCAACATCAACTTGTAATGAGAAAAAAAAAAGTTAGAAAAGTATCAATTAAAGGCGGTTTACATGCTAAGCTAAAGGTTATAGCTATGGAGACAACCACCAGACTCAGCCATCCAGCGACAGAGTTTGTGTGCAGATGTTCAGGTGATGGAGAAATACTGCTCGGCAGACAGTGAGGTGCTGATGGTAAAGTGCAGACTTTTTATCTTCCAGGGCAGTTCAGTTTTAATAAACACAAGACCGCACATCCAGACGGCGTCTTTGTTCCAACGACACATGACGGAAAATTGCAAATAGGTGTGTCGTCGTCCCCCCCCAAGAATAATGGAGGATATGTTCACCCAAAAAAATCCAGAAATAGGTGAATTGGAGAATGCTGGACCATGAATATTTGCAGAGGTCTACTGGACTGGTTGACGAAACCTACAACTGGCCAAGGATGGTTTTGATTTTGGGACATTTCAATGCTGCTTGAAACAAAACCACTCTGCAGAAAATGTGACTGAGTGTGCAAAGTGGGCTGTGCTTACAGGACTAAAAGTCATCGCAAATCAATATGGCTCCCTTGTATATTTCCAGACCTCATTCTGTCTGAATCAAGGCGGCCCTCCTCCTCTCTGCTGTCAAGTCTCAACAACAAAACACCACAACAACAGCAATCGAGGCCATGTCATTGTCTTCCAGTGCAGACTGATTCAACCACCCTCCGGTGTGCACTCAACACCTGCCCTTGATCCGGCTTTTTTTAAATAATAATTAACAAAAAAAAAAAAGAAAGAAAAAGAGCATACAGTCATGTCCAGGAAGCGGGAGGGCCGCAACACCACAGGAATGCCCTTCAAAAGGGGGGGAAACAATCCACAACTCACTGATAGTCGGTACAGTGGGAAGTAATACACCATGATGACATGAAGTGACTCAGAGAGACCATTTAAAGTGCACTGGCACTCTATTTCAACATAAGCCGCAGACTGGTAAACTATGATGTGGATTATGGGCAAATAAGTGCAGAACATGAGGGGACACCACACACAAGGCGTCTCTCTGCTGTTTAATAAACAGAGCTTTATGAGCTCAACCTCATCCATTGACAAAACATTCATGCATTCACCACATCCCCCACCCCGCCCCCCACCCCACACATACACAAGCAGACCCAAAACAAACACGCTCCCATTTGAAACTCTCCTCTGACTCTTACCAGCCATTCAGCTCCAGCTCCAGCAGGGACTGAGTCTTCTCGGAGTTACATTGCAAACACCACATGCTGGCCACCAACTAGCAAGACACGCCACCCAACATCAGCGGTCCCGCCAGTCTCCACTGTCTTTATGGATGCCTAGAAGCGTTCTCTAATGGACAAAGTCATCTCCAAAGCGCCATCTGTGATTGTTGGTTGTATCGCCACGCGCCGTGCAGTCGGTTGCATCACTTGGTCTGCCAAAAAATGCACTCAGTGGAAGGTAGGCGGACATGGTCAGCGCTAAGTGGCAGGCTGTAATAATCTCTGACAGACAAGTGGAGCGCTTTTGGTTAGCTCTTTCTTCCTCTGTGTTCTAGTTGTGCCGGGCTGCAAAGAGTGTGAGGGGGGCGGAGGCTTGGACACTGGGGAGTGTGGGTTTTTGCCAGACCCTGAGCACTGTGGAAGAGGGCGGGCTGTGGTGGGGGGGGGGGGGGGGGGGGGTTAGTGTAGCTGGGTAGAACCAGCAAGAAGAGGATGGAAAAAAAAAAACCTTGTGAAACACTTATGCTGCAGGGAAGGGACACGAAAATGACCCCGAGGCAAAGGATGTAAGAAAATCACATTGTTCCGGAGTGTTATCAGCGAATCGAAAATTAAAAGAAAAAAAAAAAATAAAGACGAGAGTTGGAGCTGGGACAGTTACTTAGAAACAAATGACCGCAGTACATAAACAGGAAAGGAATAGTATGAAGAGAGGATGCGACAAACGTTCTGTTAGCTGATCTTTAAGTGAGTCGAGACGTAAGAGAGCACTTCTATTCATAGAGCCTCTCAAGATCGTGGAGTGACGTGAACTAAGAAAAGAACTACAGGGGATTCGGTGTCTTCATCTGCAAAATACTAAATAAATAAAACACATGGTAGCATCTTCAACATTTCTTTTTCTTGACCTTTTTTTTTCCTCTGACCAATTTCCTAAATGATATTTACCGCCAACAAGCTCCCAGTGCCATTTCCATCCAGCTTCACGCTTGCAGTTGACCCTTCAACCGAGTCTGTTTTGCAGACAGAGTTGAAGACTAATAACCCCTCTGAGAGAGGGGGGTTGGGGTAAAACTGCTCTCCGTTCGAGGTATTGTCTGTCTAATGACAACAGACACAGGAAACTGGAAGGAGACGTTTATCGGAACAGTCCATACCAAAAGATGCCGGTGTCCTTTCATTAGAGGCAGACAGAGCAGGTTCGTCAAAGGAGTCACTTATTATGAAGGATGACCACGGGCGCGACTGGACGACTGATCTATTTTGGTTTGGAATCCCGGCCCTGCTCACGAGTGCCTACAGCTGCGAATGCTAAAGCTCCCGAGAGTCAACTTACAGATTCTAGTTGCAACCGAGCCACTCGCACAACAAAAATCTCTTTCCTCCTGAGTACCGGGAAACAAAACAGAGCCATTAGGGAACAACATTGGTTTAAGATGACGCTTTGCTTGAAGGAGTTATCTCATAATGGTTTTCCAATATCTGCGCGATGATAGCGGTCTCAATGCAAATGTTGCAATCCTAAAAGACCAGCGGGATCAGAGAAGCAGCAACGTTTATTTGTGTGGGAAGGAGATAAGAACTGAAATCCAAGGTAAAAGTGCTGTGTTCCACTGGTAACGACAACTCTAGGAGCCGATCCAGTGGAATCCTGTGGCTGCCTCCAGATCTCTTGTGTTACGATGCCGTCTAGTCATCCTGTCTGGTGAAGGCCCACTCCATCTCCTGTGTTCAGCCCGCGTGCTTCTCTGCTGTGGAATGATGTCATTGAAAATTCCAAGCAGAGGCCCTCTCGCTGCTCATAAAACACCATTTCTTCAACTCAATACATATGGTCGCTCTGCTTTTCTGCTCCTACTCCATCACCCTCCCCGATTTCTGAAGTCCTCCTTTCTTTTCCGAGTTGGACGCATGACACATTGCGGAAGGTCAAAGAGGCACACGGCGGTCAGCAATACACAAACAGATGTCGCGCTATCGAGAGAAAGAAAGACAAAGATTTTCCCGTTGCACTGCAAAGATTTGCAAAAGACAACGGGACAGAAGGAGAGCAAACGAAATGACGGAGGAAACGGATCGCTTCCTGGAAACTTGGGTCACAAGATTTTGGTATGTCGCCCGCAGTCTACGTTGACATCATACACAGTTTAACATCATCTGCATTTTCTGGGCTAAGAAACGAAAAATAAAAGGGAAAACTCAGCCCTTGCCTGGTCTGGAAACAATTAGAACAGACTGATGTCATAGTTTGATACAAAAGCATATACAGACGACTTTGTCTAGAAGGGGAGGAAAAGATGATCCTCTTGCTTGGGAACAAATCATTTCTTTGCCCAAAAAGCATCTGGTTGCAAATATGGTTTTTAATTTTGGCCCTGAAAAAAAAGTAATTCAAGGACGCCTCTGCCGAGAATGTCTTGTCAGCAAAGCTTGTGCAGATGAGCTGCCTGAAGGACTGCTCAAAGCTCATCGATCGATTGTGATGTGGTTTCGAACACTGGTCAAGTGCAATCTATGAACTTCTTTAGCTTGTGTCTTTTTGAGTTCTTTCCTTTTTTTTTGTTTGCCTTGTCCTCCTTTAATGTTGCGTAAATCACTTTGTTACAGCTGCAGCTGTTGTGAAGACGCAATAACAAAATAAAGATGTATTGTATTAGTCCACTGACATTACACCAGTATCGTTTCAACCAACCAGCAAGATTGATGAAATGCCATCTGAATGGCTCCGAAACACCATCCACTCTTGACTTTTATGCATGTTCATTTGGAGATTGAGCAAGTTTGTTCTGCTTTCCTCTCACATTCCAAACACATACGCCCGTCAGGTGGGCTGAAGGCACGGAACCGCTTGGAGGACATGGACGGTATTCACACATCCGCTGACCTGTCTTGTCTGGATCTTCTTGGGTGCACACAGAGCGAACCAAGCAGAGTTTCACTATTACAATTGAACCACGTTTGCGTTCTAGTTCTCGCAATCCAGTAAACTTGTTTTTTTACGGGAACTCTGGCTGTACCCTTGATTGCATGCATATGTGATCTGCCTCACTCCATAAAAGACATATGGAGGTCACGTATGGTGTACTGTTACCATTATTAGGCGCCGGAACCGTTTGTCCTTTTGAAACAATTTCCTCTTAGTTTGCTTGCTGGCCAGCCAGCAAATTACTCTGAAGCTTATTGTCCAAAGCCCGGCCTCCGGCACAGAAATACACTACAGCACACTCGTCTGATCTAAAAATATGCCCACGTGAGGTGACCCAATGTGGTAAACACTCTGTGAGTGACATTAACAATGCAGTGATGAGCAGTGAGAAAAAGCGTTCACGGGAATAAACTGCTGATGTCAATTTACGAGTGCAATTTGATCAAATCAGCATGTTCTTGTCTTGTCTTTACGGTCACAATACAAGCATCTCTTGTGGTTTTCGCTCAGAGCGTCTTTGTCTGTAAATGTGATAAACACCACAGCGGGTATAAATAACTGAGGTGGGTATAAGAGCCAGGCCCTGCCACTGCCGGCAGACAAAATGGACCATGGGAAGCAGTCATGGGGGGGGGGGGGGG